>JAUEJJ010000004.1:3957485-3969705 GCA_032164275.1 Synergus coniferae
ATTTTTTATCTTTATGTTTTCTTTTTGTTAATTTGAAATTATACAATTGGATTTTTGAATTTCAAATTTCTCATTTTCTGAGATTTGTTAAAACACAGGAATTTTGTTGAGATTTGAGTCACTAGTTTGAATACCTCAAGTCAAAAATAAAGTTAAACTAACTCTCCCTTTTTAAAACAGAAAACGGACGTCACGTACGAGTTGGTAGAGGAGCTGCAAATGAAAACGAAAGAGTTTCTTCAGCCGAATCCCACAGCAAGAGCAAAAATGGCTGCCGTGAAGGGCATAAGTAAATTAAGCGGACAGGCCAAAGCCTCGACTTACCCTCAACCAGAAGGAGTTCTCGGGGACTGTATGCTGATGTATGGAAAGAAAATGGGCGAGGATAGCATTTTTGGTAGGTCAACTTGAATTGAAAGAGAATTTCGACCTCTCAACTTGAACCCGAATCACCTTCAATCATGGCTTTTGTCTTTAGCTCAAGCCTTGATCGAGATGGGAGAGGCCATGAAGCAGATGGCCGATGTGAAATATTCCTTGGACGACAACATCCAACAAAACTTTTTAGAACCTTTGCACCATCTGCAGACTAAAGACCTCAAAGAAGTTATGGTGAGATTTATTAAAAAAGTTTACTTACATAGTTTTGATAGGAATTTTTGTGCATTTAAAGCTCGACTTCTTCTTTGCAGCATCATCGGAAGAAACTCCAAGGACGTAGGCTGGATTTCGACTGCAAAAGGAGGCGGCAAGCGAAAGGTAAAGAATTGGTTATTCAGGTTTTGGGTGAGGAAATCTATTCATTGACTAAATTTCGATTACGTCTAGTCTTTTGGATTAAATTCGGAGGCTTCCAAATTCAAATGCCGGGTACAGTCTTCAAGCTGTAGCCCTATTTACTTTTTTGGAGGGAAATTTGAATATCTATCTTTTCAAATTCAAAATTACGTTTTGTAAGCCTCTGAATTCAGAAACGAATTATCTGAAATCGTAGAACTTCCTTGACTTGCGAATGGTAGAAAAAAAAATGAAAAGTAGAGATTTTGAAAGCACGAGATGTTTTTGCATGTAAATGATAAAAATAAAACAAGCTTGGTCTTCTTTCTATATGTTGACAATTTTCAAAGGTTCTATGCACGAATTTTACGTTTCCCTGAATTGGAGTCTCTTGACAGATCCTTGATTCTCAGTTTCTATATAAAAATAGATTGACTTGCTTCTCCTTTTGTTCGCTGCGGTTTGGTTCGAATATTAGCCGCAGGAAAGAGGTCATCGAGTCCACATTTTGGAAGCCCAGCGAGGGCAAGTCCTTCGACTCATGTTGGTACGTGGAAATCACCACGGACATTATTTTTAGGCACTCTATTCACCTGAATATTATTTTTTACTAAATTATCCACTTAATAGAGGTTGGTCAATGAGGACTTTGTTTGGCTAATTAATATTAATTTAAGAATTGTAGGAAGCAATCAGAAAACAACATTATTATTGACCCACCTCTCCTCTAGAACTTTTGTGCTATTTTTGATACTTGAGCTTTGTTTGGCAATTTTAATTTTAAAATATGAGGAGTAGAATCTTCTGCAATTTTTTAGAAAGACTAATCTAAATTTTTGCTAAAATTTATTCCTTTCTTATTTTTTTTTCTTATTGCAAATTTATTCATAGAAAGTTTTGAACTTTTTTTTTATTAAATTATAAATAGTAGTTCAAAGGTGATAAATAGTAATACAGGTGAGAACCTTGAAATTCTGTTTTTTTTTTAAATCTATTTATTCCACACTTTGGACTGAATTTATCACGAGTCAAACTGCTCGAAGCGGGTATCAATCAAGTGCAGTAATATATTCATTCAGGTATTTCCATCAGTATTCAATTTTGCATGAACGCTTGTGGAAAGCTCGCTTACAAAATAATTTTGATGTATTACTAATCATTTACGTTAGTGCATGCATAGGAAGTTTATTTTTATTTTATTATACATCTACCATTTCAGAATATTCATGCAAAATACAAAAACAGTGTTATCTATATTTCGTGAATGGAAGAATAACGAAATCGTAAAATTAAATAATTTTATTTCTATTTATTGAATAAGTGTTTTTAAGTAATTGGTAAACTCTTAAAAGCAGAGTAATACAGATTGACTTTGATTATTTTTATTATTAAATTCAATCAGTAAATCTAGTAAACACTGTCTATTTTATAATATATTAATATCCATTCGATATTATATATCATTTATAAAGGAAATAGAAATCTTCAGAAAGCTTAACTTTTTATCTGACGAATTCTGTAAGTTTTTTAAATTGAAATTTTTCTTAAAATGGAATAGCTATTGAAAATTCAGATACAATATATAATACACAATATACAATATCATTAAGCTAGTTTTAGATTATATTAAGTTTATTTTCAGAGAATGCAACCCGTAGTGCTACCTTTTAATTTTCCTATGACGCAACATTTGCGTACAGGTTCTCACGTTTCAGACGACGAAATTCGCATGGCTGAAGAAAAGTTCGCCGAAAGTCTTCATCTGGCCCAGATGGGCATGTTTAACTTACTAGAGAACGATGTAAGTTCCGTGAGTAACCATTTTACCACCATATTTGATTCGACAAATATATACTAACGTGTAACTTATTCTGTTTCTAAAAAGGTCGAACAAGTTGCACAGTTAGCTACGTTCAGCGAAGGCCTTCTCGAATATCATCAGCAGTGCGTCGAAATTCTCAGGGTATTAACGGAAACGCTTCTGGAAAAGTACGTATCTCTTCTCCCGAAGATTATATTCGAGATATTCCAACATTAATGGCTTCAATATCGAGGGCTATTAAATTCAATGTTCAAACAATATTACATAACTCGGAAACTTTGTTTAACTGCTCTTAAAATGTATTTGCAGATAAATCCAAATCCTCATCTAAGATGTCTTGCATCATTAATTTACAATTGTAACAGAATTTGCCTGTGCTTTGAGTATTTCAGGGGATTGAGTTGGATTCCTTCGATTTTAGAGATTATCAACAAGTTTTAATTTGAAAGTTACATTTCAGTTACTTTATATTTTAATTTCGTCTTTTTTACAATGAAGGATAAATCTGAAACTAACATTTGTAATTCCAGGAAAGACGAGGCGGCGAATCGTCCGAAAATGAACTTCGTACCAAAAACGTTAGCTGATCTCCATGTGGACACAATGTCGGATGGAATGAATGGTGGGAATTTCTCTGTTAACGGTAAAACACATATTACAGAATACAGACAATATAATATCGGTTTCGGGGGCTGACTGTCTAATCGTGTCTTTCCTCCTTGTGATGCGACATTTCGTATGCTGCAAAGATTTGTTACTTTATCTTCTATATCTATGAACAAACCTATACTACATATTCCATCGCCCTATAATTGTAACCAAAAACTGACTTCCTTTTCTTTGTAATTCTGATTTACTCCGCTGACATGCACACTAACAGTAATTTTAGTAATAAAATGGTTTTGGGTTAAAATAAAAGAAGTAACTTAGTTTATAATTGAAAAGATGGTTTGAAAGTAATTTTGGTGACCACTGGATCTTTCAGTCGAAATCAAATTCAACAGACACATGACACTACAAATATATGTGATTTTACCAACATTGATATATGTTTCATTGTTGGAAACTTGAATGTCTCTTTTTCTGGCCTATCTTAGGGTCAAGTCGAGCCGGGTCTCCGGTCTCTGGAGAAGGGAAGCGCTCACAGCTCGAGCTTTTTCCGGCCGGAAACCCGCCGCCGTCTGCTAATGGTAAATTGTGCATGGGGTTCGACTGTTTTTCTCAGTCACGATTCATTTTAAACATTTCAATACATTACCCTTTATCTTACAGTAATTGTTGTTTTAGATACAAGCTTTAATTGGACAGTTCAATTAACTCAAGTATTTTTACATTTATTGTTGAATTGAGGGTTAATTCAAGCCTCACACGCTGGTCCCTATTTTGAGAAAATTAAAGTTAATTGCTACATTTTTGTAAAAGTATTCCTTTATTTCTCATATTTTTTTCTCTGTTTGGGATGTGAGACTTGTATTATTAACATTTTAAATACAATTCATCAGCATGCTGGCATAATCCCCTACTTTTCTCGTTTCTGTGACTGAATCTCCTCCCACTGCTTGTACGTGTTTAGAGTTTAAGTCTCGTTCCTTATTTTTCTGAAAAAATTTAATTTTTCGTGGTTTATTTTTTACCAAATTTTAATTTTACTTCTCTGAAAAATAAAAATTCTATGCAATTTAAATTCATCACAGAAATTTAATAGTTTGCACAATTAGATACAATTGATTTATATTGTAATATAATTTTTTAGCGCATTTAGAAATTTATTAGATTTCAAACTCGTTTATTTTTGTATTTTGTGTTTTCATTTTTTGAGAGTCTTTAAACCTAGAATTTTCTTTGATCTCGCGAAATTAGTTTTCAGAAGTTTCCGCTTAAAGTTCGCAACTTTGAAATTATGTACTTTGTCTGTAATGAATTTTTGCTTTTGCAGCTTCTCCTTTGCCATCACCAAGCAAATCTCCGGCAAGGACACCAATGGCCAGGCAGCCTTGTTGCACAGCACTCTACGACTTTGAGCCTGAAAACCCTGGAGAACTTGGTTTCAAGGTAAAATAACAAATAAAAAAAATGCATATTTACATATTAAGCATTTGATACATATAAAATCTGAAAGAAGTTTAAAGCCTTTCTAAAATATTCAAAGATTTCAAATACACTTTTGAATTGGGAGGCGGGCTTAATTTCAAGATTAGGAAACCTATTGATTCACAAATAATTAAATTTAAATGTCTTTTATCTCCAAGAAACTTGGAATTCCCAAGGGAATTATTTCAGATTTGATCTTAACTAGTCTATCCTTGCCAAATGAGGGTAGGCATTATCGATTTCTACTCTATAGTCATGAAATTCTTCTGCAAAGATTGAAGAAAGATAAAGGAAATTCTTACACACAAAAGTAAACCCGAATTTTCTTGCTAAAAGCCTTAAAATTATTCTTTTGTATTGCTGAAACAACGAAAAACTTTTTAGAAAACATTTGATAAAAAAAAATAAATGATTTTTATTTCAGGAAAATGATACTATCACGTTGGTCCAGAAAATCGATGACAACTGGTTCGAGGGCACAGTGAATGGTCGTAAGGGTTTCTTCCCTGTGACTTACGTACAGGTCGTGGTGCCTTTACCCTAAAAGAGCACTGGCCAATTAGAAGCCAAAGAGTCTGCGTTCGTTCATTCGCGTCTATCACAAACCTATACTTATAATGCTCCTAATCAACCTAGACCTAATATACACTCTTGACTTACGTTATATTTTAACGCTTCCTTCGTTACGATCCCGAGTTAAATATTCCATGAATAACCTCTATACGCATGTTAATGTACATAAATATGTAATAACGTTATAGTCTTTTATAGGCGTAAGGAAAACTATTCACGCGCAGGCACATTGACACATATACGAAGGGGTAACATTTATTATACATTTAAATCTACACCCCAGTCGTAAATTATTACCGTACTGTGTATCACGACGCAATTCAATAGTGGACCGTTACACTTTTTATTTTTCCACTCAAGATAATCCTCGGACCAGGACGTACATATATACAGCCATTTTAGGATTCTCCAAACTGATTATTTTGAAAATTTAAATTTTAAATTTTAAATTTTCTCCGTTCAGTGAAAAAAGATTAACTTTAAAAACGAAGTCGTTAAATTAAATAAGAAATTTAAATCTCAAGAGATGAAATTCTCAAACTTTGTGAATAATAACTTTTGGAGAATTCTAATACATCAACGTGCAGTTTTTCTCATTGCACAAAAGTCTCCATAGACGTAAGACCCCCTAAACTGACTGGGCGAAAGTTTTATTCGGTAGAACTCAAAGTAACGTCGCACTAAGAAAACTTGTACATTTATGATTCGAGTCCACTTTTGACTCTCTTCCTCTTTTTTTTTTTTTATTGCTATTATCATTTTCTTTATCGACTCGTGCACGTTGTTATTAATTCATCCTCCATTACATTGTTATTAATTTACATTGATATACATTATTGATATACATTGTTATTAATTCATCGCAAGTTTCATTCATCGAGGTACGACCATTGCGTTAGATGGTAAATCTTTGTATTATAGCGATTAGTTCATTCCTCAACGACACTTTCCACTTATTTACATTTTTTATTAGAAATGGTTAGATTTAATTTAAGCAATCGAATGGCGGCGAATCTCTTCGACGAAGTCGTCGAGTTGTTAGGGAAACGATCAGTAAAGTTCACAGGACGTAAAGGGCCTAAAATACTTGAATACATATTTTATTAGACAATGCGATAAATTCGAAAGCGGTATGGTTTTGTGTTACTAAAACTATTCCTTGGTACGCAACCAACATTTCTCGGAAGATCATTGTAGTCAGATATTTTTATCTACGCCCTATTATATTAAGTACTTAGGTTTAATGTTTATTATGTTTATTAATTTTGAGTGAATGCGACGGAAATAATTGGGAAGTTCTAGCTTTCTGATTTTTAAATGTATATTTTGGTTTGAAGACATAGTTTTGAATGTTTTAATGATTTTCAGAGAGAATTCTAAAGCGGAAGAATTGAAAGTTGTACATTTTTTTTGCTGGTATATATTAATAAACTTTCGGAAATTCGTCGAGTTTCCTCGCCTCCGCCAAGTCGTTCTAGATTTCTTTACATTAAAGAGAGAACAGTAGTGAGCGAAGGGCCGATTAGTTCTTGTTCCCTGACTTTGTACAAGAGTTAAACCGCCAGAAAAATGAAAGTAATTAAGGGACTTGGTCATTCGTTGCCACGAGGTATAGGCACTCTTCGAGTGTTGAGTATAACGTAATACACTAGGGTAAATGTATCTATACTAAAAAAAAAAAAAAAGAAAATCGTTTATCGTCAAGTAGAGGCAGTAACGGTGACGATGACGACGACGAAACTGATTATCATTAGCATTATCATTATGATTATGATTATGATTACACTTTAAAAAGCCGAATTAAGCGAACGCTCCAGCTTTGATTATAGGATTATAAAGTAGGATGAGTTAAAAATTGGGAATTTTGAAAAATAAAACTTTTTGGGCTGAAAATTTTTGTTCGAAGTCCTTTATTGATTAGTCGTCGAATACCGACGCATATAAATAATGCACAAGTTATAAGACAAGTATAATGAAAACTTTCAACCCTAGGAAAATTTTGTTCTTTAAATATCTAGTTTTTAAATTCATCCTATTATGAAAATATTATCGAATGGATCAGCGTTGCAACTGCCGACGTTGTTGCACGATAAGATATCGATAAATGAGCCGTCATGGCGGGGTCTTACGAGAATTCGAACGCATATTTGTCCACCGCGAACTCTCTCAAATTCGAGTTAGTCATCAGTGTCATGATTACGATGATATTTAAAGGTAACCGTGGAGGGCAGTCGTTGGATTTGATTGGATCAGTGTTTCTCAAGCTCATTGTGTTAGACTCAATATCTACCCTCGACACGGAAGCCAATTATTTATTCATAGTCGGTCTAATTAAGGTTGTCAGTCCTGATTTCAGTCTAACGAGAGATAAAAAATACAGTGATGGAATCTAGACTCGTTTCAGGGTTGATATTAAATTTTAAATTCGGGATTCCATACTTATCGAGGTATTTTCTGTTTACGTAGCTTTGTAATTTGGATTTTGTAATTTGGATTTTGAAATTTATAAACGAGCGAATTTGATCAAACCAAATTTGAAAACAGAATTTGAAAAAAAAAAAGAGGAACGATTCAAGAATGGAATCCTGGAAGTTGAAAGTCTACCAAAGTTGATGTTTGCAGAATAATTTATCCCAGATTGTAAATACTTGTTTTCCTCGAGGAATAAAAAATTATCTCTCGCTAAACAAGGACGATGTTAACCCTAGGTCTAATAGCTCAAGGCGCAAGATTGTTGAACTCACAGAAAGCCATATAGATTATTATACTTTGACTTTTCCTAGAGTCAAAAAGCGTTCAGGTTCAGCTCAATTCCAGAGGATACAAATAAAGATTTGTAATTATGCAATTAATAATAATTATATTGTTGCATTATTTCGTTGTCTCTGAGGTCGCCGCAGGTCGGTAATCTCTTTCTTCGGTCTGTCCATTTGGTGCGTTAAAAAAAAATACAAAACTTTATGTCCAGCATGCTGGAGATTACGTCAATTAAAACCAGAGTAGGAAGGCCGATGTAAAGGCGTCTCCGAGTATTCAGTCGATCAATTCTTCGAATTACGATAGCAATGATTTAAGCATCGTGAATTGTACTGCTTTGATAAAGCGATACTGAAACAAATTTTTATTAGTTGTAATTTCGAAAAATATGTAAATTGAAAAGTGACTGAATTCGGAAACTATTATAATAAAATATAATCTAATTTGGAAGTGGTTTGATTTTAAAACGGACTCAAATTCGAAAATCGAGATCAGAAATCATTGAATTGAAAAGTATCCGAATTCGGAAAGAATTAAATTGAAAACTGACCAAACTTAGAAACTTCTGAATACGGAATCAATTAAATTGAAAGGTGTCCCAGAAGTGCCCGAAAATTTTAAATTAAAAATAAAAATTATTTGTCTCAGTATCTTTATAGTTACCCGCACTTCCATCGCTTTGAGAAACACTGTACTAGGGAAGTAAAAAAAGGCCGATGCTGCAGAGATACGGCGACGGAAGAAGAAAGACAAACTATTGTGAATCACATAAACTGAGATTAATTATAAATACTAAATCGGTATCTTAATCTATAAATGTTGGCTATTGTTAAATGTTAAATATTGTTCGGCAGGGCGCTGTTGCTATTCGACAAGAAGTTCGTGGAGGCCTTTCTTGACATCGGTGCAATCTTAGACAGCCGAAAAAAAATAATCATCATTTTTTTAAGATTAAATCTACGTGTCTAGAATTTTTAAACCGAGAATATTGTATCGTTTTCGGTACTTGCAGTTTAGGTTGCGGCATTTTATTGTTAAATCCTAGAATAATAATTTTAATCGTTTATGATTAACTAGACTGTAGCTAGGCCGATTTTAATTTTAAGGTGATATTAATTTTAATTTCTTGTTAACTATAGTGAGCTATACGAAAGACGAATTGATTGTAAATAAAAAAATGAATTATAGGTCTTATGAAGAGATAATTTTGATTTCGATGGCCCGTAGATGTCTCGGCTATCAGGATTGTATCATGCACGTACCATATCTAGACAGAAAAACATAAATAGTTAACTATGCCGATAGTAGTTGAGAGTAGTAGAAAGTAGAAAAGATTGTTCGTCGGAAGTACGATCAAAACTTAAATAGAGCATGAATTTCTTGCGAATTGCAGGCCCTCTGCATTCTACTTGTATTCTAATAATCCGGGGGTTGAACTAGCGTCGATTCGTTCAACCCTCGCATAAGAACGTCACTGAGCATCCTTGGTCAAAAGCGTAAAAAAAATTATTATCAATTTCAAATTGTATTTAGACCCGTCAATGGAACCTCTCGATTCTGAAAATTCTCGCAAGATCGGCCCGCTTATTTTGTAAGAGTCACAGATTTCGATTTTCAATGAGGTTTCAGTCTCGAAAGGACCAGACGGATTAATTAAAATTAATAAATTAAAAGTTGTAACATTCAAATGAAAATAATTCGATAAAATTTTTAAAATCTCGACGTTGATGTTGTGTACGATTTTATGGTTTATCGCGTTTTGTGAGCATTTTGAATGAACGACCAGAGGATGCCAAGCAGTGATACTTTCAGACAATACAATATGATTAATTACACTTATATCGGTAAATTAATCTACTATAATTATTGACTCCGATTTGAAGAAAGAATATACGATTTCGATCAATGCTATAATTATTATTACGAATAATTGAAAAATAAAGTGTGCTCTATGTCAAAAACGATTGCTTTATTAGATTTCCTGTTATATTTTCCATTCATTTTCTTTAATTCTTTAAAAATTGTCTAAAAGTTTTCCAATTCTAGCAATCTCTTATTTTAAATAAGTGCGGGAATCCCATTTTGGTGTTGGCAAGACTGTGAATTGGGATTGGAAACACTGTTAATTGAGTTTGTTAATACTGTCAATTTGAATTGTTCGTTCACAATTATAATTTTTTATTTACATAGATAGAAATAGAAAAATATTTAAAGGAACGGTGTTTTCCTTTTTTGCAGTTGATAAGTAAAATCTTTTTTAAATTCGAGAGGTTGGAGATAAATCATCCTGAGCCGATTGAAAAAAGTTGTGATATTTCCTGCTTCCTAATAAAAATGGAAAATAATTTTTGATTTATAGATTATTATTACATCATTCGGTGGTGCGAGTTCGATCATTTGCAGAGTTAACCAACCCTGCAACGTGATTTAACTCTTGGCGAAGGGTCGAGGCGAATACATAATGCATACTTTCTTTTTCTGTGGATATAATTGTATGGGATATTACCCAAGGGAGCTCGGGCTTTCCAAGTCACCGCAGTAACAAGGCATATCATCATCTCGAGAGTGGATTTTCGGTCAAAAAGTACAACTTAGAATCACAAGATTGAGAGTCGTGTGGGGGCGAAAAGGACACTTTTAATTAAATATTTCATTCTTGTCAAAGAAACTTTATACATGTAAATAAATAATTATTAATTCAATTTTTTGTATACAAGAAGATGTTTCTTTGGTACTTATAGGGGCTCCTTTGAGAAAAAAGCTAGAAAAGATAAATCTGTAGAGAGTTACGACTGCGTTCGCCCAGAAGAGGGTTGTTTTTATTAACGTACAGAGGGGAGGATCACCTTAAGCGGCTTACCGGTTGCAATTAAAATTTTTCTTTAAATGCCCACTCAGAATGATTCCATTGTGAAAGGCACAAAGTTCTGTATTCAATCTTCTGTGTATGCGCACTCATTAACTGTATAATCAGGAACGAATAGAAAAATTGTTCACGCTAAATTATTGTCGATAATCCCTTTTCTTTTCCAGCCATAGAAAATATTGCTTTTAAAAATATGATTTTTGAAAAATATTTATAGTTCATGACTGATGCTCCCAATTTTGTAAAATGTGTTACAATCATAAAAAAGAATGCGTCGTTCCATCGGCAGAACGTGAGGTACTTACGTGAACTGAGTGTTGTTGATTTTTCCCGAGAGAAGATGTCTACATTTGCCAAACCAATTTCCCGGAACATTAGTCGCAGACGTCGCTCCTTCTCTACTGGTGAGGAAGGGAAATATCCATTTTAACCAAAAGACTGTTAAATTTTGTCTTCTTTAATAAAAATAATATTATAATTCTTTCAACTTGTACTATAGTATTTTTAAATCGATCCATAAAATTCCTTCTTTTACTTTAATATCATCAATTTCTTTATAGAGTTCTGAATTTTTTATAATCGAGAAAGATGTTGGAAACTGTAATAAAATAATAATAAATTCGAGGAAATACTTCATATAAATTTGTTTGCAAGTACTCTGAAAAACTCACACATGTGACCCACACAAGAAATTTGGAATCTGAAATTTTGCTGACGATCGCCATGGGACAGGGCTGAAAATATCGAGGGTTCTGTTCATCGAAGCGTCCTCACATACGACACAGGAATTCCCTCAAGATGTTCTAAGCAGGATATTTTTAGTAAGATTACCGACCGACGCATAAAATACCGAGCAGAGTAATTGAAAAGATTTATTTTCTTTTTAAAACACCTTTTTTGGTCAAGCAAACCAGATAGGTAACTTAGATTTATAATAAGGCTGTTATTTCTGGCGAAAATTTCTGTTATCAGCATTAAAGATTTTATTATAATATTCTGGTTATACATTATCCGAATTCGTCTTACAGATACTTTAAAAGTAATATCACTCTCTACGTCTTTAATTACAGCTTTGTGTACAATAAACGTGAATCAGCTAATCACAATAATGCATAAATAATTAATTTTTCCAGTACATTTTAAGTAACAATGTGCAATGCATTAAAGCCTAAAGAGCAGTGTAGAATATTTGAGTTCATAATAATTTAATATGGTTACAATGTATGCCAACATGACATAAGATTGGTTTTTCACGTCTTAAATTTTTTATATTAAGTTTCTACAAATCGCATCTCTGGAATACTATTTTGATTACATTCATTTAATATTTATCA
>JAUEJJ010000004.1:3969805-3990824 GCA_032164275.1 Synergus coniferae
AATATTTATCAACTTTTGGTATTTATTCCTCCTCTTGCAGTTTATTACACATGAAAAAACGATAACATTATTTAATTCCTAAAAAGAAATTAATTTCAATCCTACTTTATTTTATATATTACTTATACCCGCTTGTTTTCTCTTCAGGAAATAAATACTGCTATTTTTTTTCACAGATGGAGATAGAGAAAGTTAAACTATTTTCATAAATAGTACATTATTGAATATTTTCGCAATTATTTCATTAAAAATTCTTTCTATATATTTTTCATGAAGTATATTATATTTTTTACAGGGAAAAATTAATTTGTAGGAGTGGAAGGACTGTAAACTTGACCATAGAAGATTCCACGTGGACGACAAGCGGAACAATCTGGGGTGCTTCTCTCTGATACCTCACTTCCTGCAACCAATAATTTTATTCGAATTGTTAGTGAAATTTATATTAAAATTATACTAATAAACACTGTGATTATCAAATTTCATCAACTGCACTTGAAGGTTCTTTGAAAATATGTTTTGTATTTACTTTTTAATTAAATAATAATGCGCTTAAATATTCATCGTATAAATAATTTTAAATGATGATAAAAGTACATTTTAGGAGTGCACAAATCAAATGTTTTTGCTTACTCGCAATGATTTCGCTTTTCTATTCAACGCAAAGGTATATATAGCGCCTATCTCGTTATTTTCGGCTTACGCCTACATTGAATGGAATTGCTGATACTCCTCTATATTGGTACTTTGGAGCCACTCTGAATGGCTGTACTTACACCAGAAACATGACGTTCCCAATAGAAAAACAAACATCCCTTCATTCAATATAATTTCAATATGCACTTATGCAATATGTAATTTACTCCCACACGTCACGAATTACGAATATTACAATGAAATTACGTTGCTCATTAAATTTTCTGAACATAATTTACTTCTAATTACTCGGTGCAATCATTTTCCAAAACGAGAGGATAAAAAATAGTCTCTCAAATATTGACGTTACAATTTTTCAGTAACAACCTTCTAAAAAATGCTATTAAAATTGAAATTACGATAGAATGAGGTTTTTTAAAAAGAATTCGACGAATAAAAAAAATATTCCGATTTTTAATCTGACCGTGTGTGAATGTAAAGGGTCTCACTGTAAATGTGTTGGATTTTGATGTATAGGGCAAATGTGGGAAGTTTATATGTTTTCTGTATGTGCGCAAGCGTTGTATAAAGCCCGCCTCTGTAAGCGTAGAGCTCTCTGGCACCCCGTTTATGTTATTACTGGTCCAAGTTCCATCCCCTTTCCTTTATCCCTCTACTCTGTTAACATCAAGCAGCCCCTGTTTCCAGTTAACACTTCAGTCGTGACTAATTACTCTAATTAATTGAAACTACGGTCTCTCAGCATCTCGAACCCTTTACATTGCATTACTGGCTGTGATATCTTTGATACTTATGTTCGAATCTGCATCTTTACTTATTACTACTTTCCTTTTTTAAATTTTAGATAACATGTTTGTAATTTTTTGTAGTAATTACCTTTCAGGATGTTCAGGTGTCGATAAAATGCACTGCCGTGCCAACTCTCTGGACTTCTGGCAGGTGTTATTTCCGGCTTCACATCACGTATAGTTGTCACTTCTTCTGTGACTTTTTCTGCCTCGCGCTCCTGGAACATAATCATTAACAATAATTTACGTTAATGTATAACAATAAATCTGTTGACTCTTCATACTTTAGATACTTTATAACTTAAAATAACACTTTGTGAGTTAATATGCCTACAGATAAATTATTTCCTAATTATTAGAGGAGATAAGTAGTTAAGCAAACATTAATTATCGTCGTATGCTAATGGGTCATGACGAGGGAAACGACGAGCGCAATAAATGTTTAATATTGTTTGGGATTTCGAGTAATTATGTTTTGTGTGCGGAGCATAAAGGCAAAGGGGTGACGTCTATTGTGAAGTAATTCGACAAGGTGAAACATTAGGAGGGTGAACGTGTTCCCAAATAGTATTTCAAAAGTATATAACGTCCTCAACTTTTGCTAAATCACGCTTTATAGAATAGATACTAGATTATGTAAATATCTAATAGACACAGAAAGATTTAATTCAACTAAAATAATACTAATATACAGAAAGTTTCCAAGGTGCAATAAATACAATTCCGTAAAAGAAATAAGTATTGCCCTTAATTTAACACCCCTGAAGTACTTTGTCATTTTAACAACTTTCCTCTATAACCGATTACAATCCACTCATTTTGATCAACCGCTCAACTATGCAACGATTACTACATTCGCATAACCATAGTCAATTTTCATGATAAATATTAGAAAAAGAAAACAACACTTTTCTTTAATTTCCCCTCGATACGAATTTTCGTTCATTTTTTCCAAAGCTAAAAGTATGAAAAATGTTTTCATATTAGTTTTCTTCCTAATCTAAACCATTAATCATTCTTTTCAACATTGATCTTATCAGCATCTATAATTACCGAGAAAGGGTCTTACATGATATTTTCTGATTTTTTAAACAAAGTACAATACGTTCCACTAACATTGAAAATCACCCACAATCATTGTATTTCTAAATTCTGTGAAAACATATTCTTTTTAAACGATTCCGATAATGTAAAGTAGATACCATTCCGGTATTCAAAAATCAGAGCGTGACGAATGTTTCTTTTATTTTGACCCCCGTCGCACTTGTGCGAGTATATCAAGCACTGATAAAATATTGAAAAGAAATGTCCGGATCGGAAGCAAGCGTCACGCGAATATGCATTTTTAATTGGTTACCGTAACGTACGTTATACGTGTGCTTAAGCTTTTGACGAGTCGATTTTAAAATGCAGAAAGGGAGATAGAATAATTGAAGATTGTATAGATACATTTAATTTCGGAAAATACCTATACACACTTATGACTTCTCAAACAATTTGGTTTGCAATTTAAAAAGTAAATATTGTCTTCCGAAGTTTTCACAAAGGCTCAGATATTAAAATTAATATTCATAAATTGTGTATCTGAAGTTTTTGCCGTCGCCAATCGATTCGTTACAAAGAAGAGATTCACCCGTTTGCGAACGAGTTGACTTTGATCAGCATGAAAAGAGGTTGCATGGATATTACGAGGAACATATGTGCCGGCCCTAAGGATGTATATCATAGATATCAGTTTTGTGGGGTGAGCTTTCATCGGCCACCTGCTCATCGTTACGCTCTGTTCCAAATTAGGAACCATAAATAAAGGACACCATTTTTCCTATCCACAATAATTTTATACATACTAAATTGAATCAGTGGAAGTTTGCTGATTTTCAGTCACTCTCTTTTCAAGATTTCATTCAGTGAAAATCCACTGAGAATCAGTGAGTTTCGAAGTATTTAAAAGTTTAGTAATATGTTATTATTATTAAAAATATAAGAATAATGTTACACACTTATAATTACTTAATCAACATATCTTACAAGCAGTGAATAAATAATAGATAAGCCATTCAAAGAAATAAATATTTAAATTATTACAGAGTTTAAAGTGTTTATTTAAAAAAATCATTTTACGGATCAAAATAGTAAATATACAAAATACATCGAGGACGAGTGCACAATGGTGGTGTAAACGTTGCTTTCATTCGCATTACGTGACGCTAACTTGCCAGTGACTGATTAATATTTAATACCCTGCAACGGAATTACCTATGTATTCAGAACTGGAAGCTTTAACTGGCGTTTGCAGGTTTACTATCTTCACTCATGAATCTTCGCAATTATTATTCTATCAGTAAGTATGTGCATGCGTTAAAGCCCCTGCACTTTATTTATGAAATCCGTTTTCCTTTCGAGTAAAAGCTCTTTTAAGCTTCAAACACTCCATTGTAAATAATTTAAGGACACGTAATATCCACGAATTAAAACACAAAATAATTAATCATCATAAGTGAAAATATCTGCTATCTCATTTTGAAAAATTGTAACATAACAATCATACAATGATTGACTGAATTTTGCTTCAGTGTGACGTTATGTATGCATAAACTAATGAATTTTCCGGTGTAATTCAACGCCGCATATTACTGAGAGAATTCGTTCGACCAGAAGTGATAGGACTTATTCTGCTGCGTATTAACTTTACGCTCGACGAAGTGGCTCTTTCGTATCCGATTAAATTACAGAAAATGATATTTTACTGCGAGCGCTCAGGGAAAAATAAGTGCTTTTGAAACAACAGATCTTGCAAAAAGGGTGATTTGCTACTTCATATCATTTCATACCAGAACTAAAGGAAAATATGATTGTCATGCTTATCTAAAATACTTATATAAAATTTATATCCATTACGAATTAAATTTACAACTGATATCATCTCAAAGATTTCCTTTTTTTTTCTAATCAAAGCAGTTTCTTTTTGGAAAGATCGATTACTTATAAGCGCTGACGGGAATTCGAGACATGTAGGCCGTTATAGTTGGCACGAGCGTCATTATTATCGTTGGTACGTGACGCGTTCAGGGTTGCAATGCACAGACGGAATTTGCTACCAACTGTACCATTGAATCACGGGCAGATTACCGCGCGAAAGCCGAGGCAGAGTTTCAGTTTGTGGATGAGTTCCGCGTTCTCCCATTTGTAACTCCGCTCACCCGGCAAAGTAGGTAGAAATCCTTCCCTCCTACACTTTACCCCCTTTACCATCCGTTTACCCCCCCCCCGATCCCTGTGGGTCCCAGTGTTTTACCCCATCTACTCATCCACCCACAGACCTCGACCGGTCGAACCCATCCTCGCGTTATGGCCCGCTCAATTGTTTCAGCCTCGTTGATCCAATAAAGGATTATGGCGAAACAATTGTAGCGTATAGCGCCACGATGGATTTTACGTAAACGGCAAAAGTTTCCGCTTGTACTCGCTACGATTCGTTCGTCCTTTTCAAACTTCTCGTCGAGCTTCGATCGGCATCGATAAACTTCTATGTTTTTCTTTTTCTAAGTTTTTTTATTCAAACGTTTTTTAACTGTCGATTTAAATTAAATCAAAACTCTCAGAATCGCGTATTATGTACCAGTCAATCATTCTACACTGTGAAAAATGTATGGCAATTTTATTATAGTAAATTTTACAGTAATATACAGTAAATTTTTTACCGCTAGAGAAATATCTAAAGTCTGACCAAACACGCCGGTTTCTACTAGAACGCTCTTTCTATTTATTTATAAATAAGTAGAAAATACCGCGAGTAGTCAGACTCATCTACCGCTGGAGAAATATCTAAAGTCTGACCAAACACACTGGCTTCTACTGGAACGCTCTTTCTATTTATTTATAAATAAGTAGAAAATATCACGAGTAGTCAGACTCTTTTCCACCGCTAGAGAAATATCTAAAGTCTGACCAAAGACGCCGTTTTCTACTGGAACGCTCTCTCCATTTATTTATAAATAAGTAGAAAATACAATGGATAGTCAGGCACTGAGAAGTTATAGTTTCTCGGTGTCTGATTACTCACGACCTTTTCTACTGGGAAAAGAAGCAACTTGACCGCTTGATTGATTTATAATGATCAATATGGTGTTTTGCAGAATAGATACATAGCAGGTTAATAAAATGATACTTTTCTGCAAAAGGAAATGATATTGAACAAAAGGGAATTTCCATAATTGATTTTGATTTCTTGGAGGGAATCTTTGCTGGGTTGAAATCGAATATCGAATTTCGATATGAGCATTTCACAAGGGAGAGAAAAGCGAGAGAGAGAGAGGGAGATGAGAGCACAGAAGTTGGATTGGATTTGAGGATTGTAGGGCGGAGCTTGTCGGACTAACGATTATAATTGAATCAACAGTCACCGCCCTCGATTCCCTGGTGAACCTCCATCGCAGACACAGAAACTTAAACTCTAGGTAATCCTATATAGGTCGGTTTCACCTTGAACGACGATCTTTACTCTATTTCAGCCTTAATAATGTCATCAAGCCACACACCTCTTCACTTTATACAAATAATGAAAATTCATTCACACAATGTCATGATCTATTCATGTTCGTGCTCTAATCTCATTTCCATGATTCAAGGAAAATAAATAAAAATGAGAGAATATAAATGTATACTGATAATAGAATATATTTCATGTTCTAACAACTTGCGAAATTTTATTTGATGATCAAGTGGAGCTTCATGCAAATGTGTTTGTACAATATGTAGGACTAAAAAATTCACGCATATCCTTTTGTTTCAAAATAGGTGGTAATACTCCACTAGGCAATTTAATTTGCTCTGATCGCATTAAACTTTCATGCTCGTTATGAAATGCAGAGATTTAATCATTTATTTTTCGCTAATTTACATAAGCACGATTTTTAAAAATGTAAAGATCAAGTCTAAAATTCGAGAGAATAATATGGAATATTATCCCTTAATAAATATTGGAAAATAATCGAAAGTAATGCATGAAAAATGTTAGTGGGTTGAAGCCTTTAGCTTAGAAGCGCGATAAGTTTATTTTCGTATTACTTCTACGGTATTCAATTTAATCACAGAGTCCCGAAGGGTTCTTTGCTAGGGATAAGGTCAGAATTTGGCATTTCGAGGTAGGATATCTTTAGCTGTGTTCACTCTGCTTTAAAAATGCCATAAGGTGCTTTAATTAATAGCTGTGCCTTTAAATGTCAAGCATCTGTTACAGAAACATCAAGAATGACATAACAAGGCTTAAAAATGAAAAATTGTCAAGCTTTCCATACAGAAAACCTTTTAATTTATTTATGAGGTTGATGAAGCGTGATAGACTTCTTATCGAAAATCCTGATTTCAAATGAACCGACGTCGGCTTCACCTCGATTCGAGTAGAGTAATTGGTATGGGCTTTTGAACGAAAAAAAAACCATCACGTACCAGAGAAGAAAAAAGTAATCTGCTCTCTGCAGAGAGCATCTAATGGCTCTCTAGACGGTCGAAGCGCAATTAAAACTTGTGGTCGAAGCTAACTAAACCAGCCTTCCTTTGATTTAAATGCTCCCAACCCTCCTACGACTTTACGTGACGTTGCTTAATTGCATTTAAACGAATACCAATGCTGTCGCATTTATTCGTCCTATTTGTTCAATGATTTTGATTCTCTCTTACATGTTTAGTGCTTACAGGTCTCTCACAATCAAAAGGCTGATTCACGGATCAGCAGAAATAAAAATGAACCAACTTCTTTCAGTTATTCTTTTCATTACCCATGTTTAAGTAAAGCATGTGGTAATTACCATACTCTATAAAGTAAAAACTGTGAAAAATAAGTAATCTGAATTTGCTCATCTGGTAATTAATAAACAAATGTTATAATTTCCACAATAAAAACATTTTGTTTCCAATTGTCACCGATAATAAAATAAACATACGAAGGGTCGCAGTTGGAGAAATTAAATTGAAATATGCGATCGCCTACTACATTCCCGTTGCTAATTAATAATGAATAACTAATGATCCTGGAGTGGGAACAGGTAATATAATTAATTATCATGTACTGGAAATGGATCAACTTGGTCAAATCCGTAATTTATAGATGTAGATACGTATATATGGTGGGCTGAGGGAAATCGACGAAATAACCAGAAATAACGTTGCGGTCATTCATTTAATTATTTTGGCCCGAACGTGTGCACCAAGCTGTATGCGATTCGAATGCGTCGATACCGATGAACTCGTATTTGACGTACGGTCGGTGAGTATTTACTGACACAATAATTATCGCAATTGATGAGGGCGGCCACATGAGCAGTCAGACCACCGAGCAAATTCTACTGGGACGTTTCCACTATATGCGCAACAACAGTGGTGCTCAATTTAACCACTCGCTGTTCCATTTGCAATATGCATTGGTAATTTGAGATCACGCATTCGTAATTAATTCTTTGACGCGCTTTTTACGCCAGTTGGCTGTTTCATCAGATACTTTCTGAGTTAAAAGTGTAAGCTTTCCAGATTCTAAGCTTTACACATTCTAAATATATAAGGAATCACCTCAACAAAGTACCAATAAAAAATTGAAAGATCCTGGTACATTTTATAATAGGAATTCCCATTTTGTAATGGGAATCAAAGCTATAGCTTATGAAAAGCTAACCGATTAAGAAACCAGTATTTCGATTAACCCCAATTCAAATACACTGCCATGTAGTGGATGTATTGAAAAACATAAGCGAGGAGAATGATTTTCGCGTGCGGGTTCGACAAAGGGTCGACCCTGAACTGAAGAGGTTTGGATAAGCCATCCGGATTGCCAGACAGCTTTTCAATTCCCCTTGTCGGTGAACGTGTCGAGTGGGACGATCCGTATTTTGTGCTAACCCCAGGACCTAAAACACTCTCACATTTAAAGGAGCATACATAGATGGCTTGGAGTTAAACCTAGTTACCGCACTACAACCGGTTTACAACTGTATTGCGGTAACTAAGTAATCCCCGAACGTTATTTGCAGTTATTTATCGGTCCACTGGACCTAGGAGGGTATTTTCATTTTTGCGACATCTGTATTCGTTTCTCGAGATGGAAACATAAATCTTGTCAGAATTCTTTCAGAAGTTCTTCCTATGGGTTCTTCAAGTTCTTCCTTTTGTATTATTGATGAAGGTCAAGCAGTTTCAATTAATTCTTAAGTATTTAAGATTATTATTTATTTTCCCAATTGTGTAAGCGATCCTTTTTCAATTTTATCTCATAAATTTCGCTGGAGTAATAATTTCAAAAGTTTGTCAAATTATAATTATAGTTGACAAATTAATTTTTTTCTATAAAATAGTGAATATTGAGGGGGTGCATTTCTAGCTCGATTTGAGAGCACTGGCCGATAATGGATTGTGTCTAGGGAAAGCTGAAGTTAATTCGATTAATGTTCATGGGGAATATTTGTGAAAAGACGATGTGTGACGAGAGCTTTGTATGATACGTTTACAGGAACACGCAAGGGTGAGGCTTCTATGGTTACTATCCAAATACACTTTTATATTGGACACATATCCATGATATGAAAAAAGATCACTTTGTGCTTACTATCGAGTGATTAAAGTTTGTCGACACTAAAATATTAAATTTTGATCAAGCCTTTGGCCCCAATATGTGTCACCGACGACTCTAGACAGTATTTAGGGTTCGATTTTTTCGAGCCCCTCAAGCTTAAAATATGAGTACTTCGATAAAAGTGTAATTCAAAAAGTAATTTACAAGTATAAAAGCTTCCATTAAAAATTTTTTTTAAAATTATTTTATATCATTATTTAATGATCATATCTTTTAATTTTCGATCTTATGTCGCTAAATAAAAAATGAAAGAAGTTTAAATATCCCAAAGATAACTTTAATTTTCCAACACACACTCTGGAGTGGGTCGCGTGCTAAATATTTGCGTGCACGACTACCAACCGTCACGGGTTTTGAATTCGAGATGTTGAGATTGTCACATGTATAATGTTAGCTTAGGTTTGTCGCACGATTTCGCATTTACAACACAGGGGGGTTGCAAAACAGTAAAAGTGTTAGCTAATTTCCAATGAAGGTTTGTATCAAAATGATACACTCATGTGTACATGTAACACATGTATAGCATAAGCTATATATATGTATAACATCAAGTGTTTGTCGAACAATATCAAAGAAGTAGTGAATGTAAAGCGGAAGTAACTGGGGTTTCATCGCCTTATAATGGCCACGTGGCGCCTATCAAGTCCCAAAGCGTGGCGCACTTTTTGAGAGTAAACCATGGTTAAAAACGTCCGGTAATAATCCACACAATAATGACTACCAAAGCTTAAAAGATTAAAGGTGTGTTTGCTGATCAAGATTGTTTTAATCGGCTTAATTAATAATTTCCGTATCATGTTTCGTATCTGAAGTAGCCTTTCTAATGTTATTTAGTTATGAATTAGAAATACAACATAATTTCAGAGACTCACCGATTCTCGCGGTGGACTCCAACATTGAGGAGAGGTGCTATTGCCACTGTGGTTGCTAATGATGGAATTGGAGGCAGAATTGAGGTTTTGTAGACTGACATTTAAAGGAGTTTCAACATCGTCCTCCGTCGTTTCGATATCAACTTCGTCGTCGGAGTTTTCTTCCTTATTTGTAGTAATTTCGATGACTGGTTCTTGAGTCGAAGACTCGACAATAGGGGGTACCCGGATCACAGGTCGAAAAGCTGATTGATGGATGGCAGGGTTGACTGTTGGTAAAAGGGACTCTGGAGGACTCGCAGTTCCAATGGGAGGCGGCAAGGGTCCTAAAAATAAATTTAATTCATGAAGTTTCTCATTTTTACATCAGTGTCTTCATCAAATACAGGTTGTAGATCTGAAACTAAACAAAACATAATACCGGGGAATAAAACAGGACCCCTCTTCGTCAACCAGGGAAGTGCATAAGGTGGAAAAGCGAATCCAGGTGTCTTGGCAACAGCAACTGCAGCTGCCTGTTGATGTTGATGCCAAACATAATCCATAACGAGGCTTCTTGATAAAGGCAATGGCAGTTCCGGAAAGGGTGGAACTCTCGGATGAGCAGGGGGTGGCGGAATCGGCGTTTGAATTTGCGTCGTGGGTGAAATCCTCGCTTGTTTCGCTGGACTTGGTGATCCCCTCGTGCTAGAGTTCGAGAGTAATCGTTTTCTGGTACCTCCATTGAACATTGCCTTCACATCCTCCCAGGCGTGGACCACCTCATCCGGGGGATTCCCCGACAGCTTCATGTGTCTCCGCCAGGAATTGAAGTTCGCCGCGTCGGGTTGCACGTATTTATCGGTTGGACCGATTCTGTGAGAATGGAAGATGAACTTGTTGGGGGAGAAGAAGAGTCCACAGTATGCACACTTGATGCATTTTGCTCGAGAACTGTTGTAACGGGCTGGCAAAAATGCTCCTCGACAGCCCCAGGCGCACTCGTGATGGACGGAAAATGCAAAGTCTTCCGGAAGTCTGGGAAAATAAAGTTTGGCCGCTATAGGACATTTTTTATTTTGTTTTAGGCTTTCGAAGATATCTCGAAGATGATCAGTTTCGAGATATTTACCTTGGTGGTGCATTATCTCCCAGAAAGGATTTACAGAGTCTCTCAGCTTCCCTGCGAGTGATCATTCCACACCTGCGGGAAGAAACTGGCATGGCACCAGCCCGTCGAAGAATTTCTAATTGCACTGGAGTGCACTGAACACAGGTAATGCCCAGAGCAACTCGACGATTGTGGATCTCATTGTAACTGAATTGCTTCAGTAGCGTGTTACTGATTTGTGCTAGACACAGCCTCTCTTGTCCTTCTATCACTAGTGATACTATGTGGATCCCATATAACGAAACTGTACCCACCTGCAACTCCTATAGATTTAGAATCACCACGCGGCCTTTGCATGATGCAAAAATTATTACCAAATTTTAGTTTACCTGGTTTGGCTTGGAATTCGTCTGTGGTTGAGGTGACTGTGACGATTTCTGGGTTGCCATAGGTGAGAGAGATAGTACTGCTGGCCCATCCATCCTTGAATAAACAAAAGTAATTTCTACTTAATTAATGAGAAATACATCTAATAAATGGATGAACCTATGTAAAATGATATAAGAAAGTAAAATAACGAGTAGGTAATTTGAAATGGGAACCATTCGTTAATTACATTTGCTTCGAAAATATCTTGAAAAGTTTTTGCTTGTTTTATGTTTATTGGGGAGTAACTGTGCTGGACATCAATTGAAAATGTGATTAAATCGTTAGCAGCAGCATTGGCACATCGTGAAACGAGAATTCATTCCAGTAGTTCCTTAATTATATCCGGATTGGGCGGTGATTAAGTAAATTCCCCGGGACTCGATAAAGTGGGATTAAACTCTTGAGTCAAAGCGCTACGTATACCTCCCAGAATTTTGCCGTTCTAGAGTGCTTGCAATTAAACAACTTTCTTTTCCAGCGACTGCCGAGTTTACTCCCTCTCGCTTTATTTCCTCGGTAACTAATCGCTCTCGGATGTACCTTGAATTAATCCGCGCACCTCCTTTCTAACGATTTTCAAAATTTATAAAAACAATGAAATAAAATAAAAAGAATTTTATTTATATTGTGTCTATGCCCATCAAATTATAATTATTCTTCTTTAGATTAGATTCTGTCATTACGAATTCGAATTACATCAATGCAGCTTTTCGAGTGCTTTTCATATTGAAATTTGGAAACCGATTAATTCTCCTCAAGCATTCCCCAAGTCATGATTGCTGCACTAATTGTAAGTAGCGAGTAATTAATGCGGTTAGAATCGAGTCGACCCGTCCGCCGGCCTCTGGCCAAGGGATACCGAGTCCTTGGCACGAGGGGGTTGATTCCATGCTGGGCATTGCATTGTTTCACGGTAGATGAGAATTTAATTTGTACAAGAGTGAGGGATACTGGAAACAGGGATTGTCGAGAGGGAAATGGGGTGAAGAGGGAGAAGGGATGGAGGTTGAGGGTAGTTGGAGGTGGCAGAAACGTAGGTCGACACTAGAGTGGGGGTGGACAGAATCGGATGGGTGCTGGCTTGTTTAAGTGTGGGTGGGGGTGTCAAATTGAATTACCCCCCATTTACGGTCTCCAGGGACATTTGCTGGAGCGCTGGAGTTCTGCCTCTGTCAGAGCACACCTATTTTCTATTTTCCAGGTGGTGTACGTCCGTGTGGCCCTAAATATGTGTGGAGATACGCACGCATACCCTGAATACCTGCATGGAGGGGTTTTCAATTAAAATCAACACTGGAAACAAATTCAACCCCTCTTCTCTTTATTTTTATCTCTCTCTTCCTTTTTATCTCTTTTTATATCTCTCTGTTTATTTCCCTTCCAGTTTTCGCGTTCTTTACCTCTTTCTTCCTCTCTCTTAGTTTTCTTCACGCTTTCTTTACCCCTTTAGTTACTCCTTTTATTTTTTACTTAAATTTTCCCTTTCCTCCCTTTCTTTCTAGTATTTTCTCTTATTTTAATTTCTCTTCCTCCGCTTCTCATTTTATTGTTTTGCGTTAATTTTATGTCTGATTTCAAATGGATTTTTGCCCTTTATTTTTTTATTTTTCTTATATTTGTTTAGGTTTAGATTTCTTCGCTTTTATAGGAAGTTGAAAACCTCAATAAAGTCTTTGCCTTGCGTTAAACTAATGGAAGGAGCTGCAACTTGGATTGGAACCTCTTTCTTTTGAATGTCGAGCGAGATGTGAGTTTCTTAAATCGTATACAGAATACAGAATAGAGGATACACAGGAATGTGCTATATATCGTTGCTCGTCAGTCTAAGAGGATAAGGAACTCGATTCGAGTCGAAGAAACTTGGGTCGCTTATTTTCGCTTCTTCCTTTTAACCACGGCCAACAGACAGACTGGAAGCCCCGATGAAAGAAACCGAAGCTTTCTTCCTCTTCAGAGTTCTTTTCCCCTACCGTGTAAATTAAAATAACGAAGGCGTTCCAGAAAAGTGATTTCCAGAAAGGAAATTTATTTATGAAAGCCTCTGAAGAGAAATTCAATCTCTCTGGTGTAACTTTATAAAGCCTTTTGATTCGATGGTTTTTGTTTTTGTTTTCCCTCTTTTTTCAACTGGGGCAATTAAAATTGAATTTAAATTAATTCAGGACTTGAATGAGATGTTGGAATAAACAATTCAGTAGAATTTAAATAAATTAAGCATTTTGTATTGTGTACTTTTTTTAATACAGAAACAAAGACACTAAAGCCCTGTTCCCACTTGAATTAAAAATGTAAAAATGAATTAACATTGCAGTATTGCAAAAAAATACAAACATTAAATTTCGGGTATATTAATTTCGGGATTTTTAAATTTCGATGATTTTCAATTTCGGGAATTTTAAATTTCGGTAAATTTACGTGATTCCAGTAATAAACTACATTTGATGAGAAATGAAGCTTTTTTCTGAAGCATCCCAGTAAAAAAACATTAAAATTTCTGAATTTCGTTTAACAGTCATTTCCTTTGGAAGAAGTAAATTTTGTAGAGATAACGGATTAAGATTGTCTGAAGTAAAGTAGTCGATTGAGGACAAACAGTCCGATTTAAGGAGCGCAGGAACGTGAAAAGGAAGGAAGATAACAGATCCCGTGAGATCTGAGTTCATAAATCATGCAGAGCGTTCGAGAGACGGGTGCAATTACCGAGGGTGAGGGCCTTGGTAGAAGTAGGCAGTGCGCTCTTGCTCGGGTTCTGAAAGTTTGAGAAGGGGTGGAAAGAGAAAAGTGAGAGAGGAACGCGTGTTTTGTGCCGCTGAGGGGTGAGTTGGTGTAGTTAGTAGGTTGGTACTGGTTGGTACCGTCATGTAGAATGTAGATAGAATGTAGATTGTAGATGTAGACATGATGGAAGTACGGAGATTTAACAACGTTACAATGAACGAGCCCAGCCAGCGAATTCCCGTCCCGTCCGTGTACCAAACTCGCCCTCTTTGTCCCGTGCCAGGAGCCAGGACTACCAGTGGAGTGAGACTACATGCGAGGATGGCAGATTGAATTGTAAAATAACCGAGCAGGGAACAATGTAGCGAAGCTACAACATTGTGTTTGCATTTAAATAATCAGAGAGCTCACGGCACCGATTCTCTCTCTGCTTCAACTTCCTACTTCTCCTACCAGTCTACAATTTTCATTTCAAGCTCCATTCAAAAGTTTCACATTTTACAACGCTGCTTTTCAAGGTTTTCAACATTTATCAACTTTGGCCGCAGTTTTTCAAAAAAACTCCAAAAAGAGGGATGGAAAGGGGTGTGTGAAGAAAGAGATTTGGAGAAGGGAGTTGGGAAAGATTGAAAAATAGAAAAAGAGCTTCAGAAAAACTCAATTTTTCTATACACTCAATGAATATTAATTTCGTCTTGATCCTGGAAAGTGGAGAGTGTAATCCTTGTGAGTCTTGTCGACCAGAAGCGTCGCGTTTCATATTTTATCTAGAATGCCATGCATTTTCATCTGATGCTCTCAAACAACCAGTCACTGCCAGAGGGCATTGGAATCCCTCAAGGGTATTAAGAGATTAAATATCGTTGGGATGATAACTTTAATAATTAAATTGCATCGATGAGTGTGGTTCTTGTTCCACCCTCAACAATCACCTGTGAATGATTCCATCCTTCTTCTCTATTCAAGATGCTCAATTCTTGCTTGAATACTCAATATTTAAAAGTCTTATTTTTATATCACTGAATATGAAACATTAACATCAAATTGTGAACAAGCTAATAAAGGAAAGAAATAAAAAAAAGGAAAGGAGGACAGATAAGCTAACTGTTTAAAAACTACGAATTGAAATTAAAACTCAATTGAAGCAAAACTGAATAAATTCCAATAATGCCTCTAACAAAAAATAGAAAAAAGGTAAAATTCATTTAGGAAATAATTTTTATATGCTGCAAAAAGAAAATCCTTCAATTCAATCAGTATTTAGTAGCGTTTATAGATTAGCGAATCGCCCAAGGGATTTTGATCACATCCCCTCGAGGAAGATTTTGCTTTGATTTTGATTTTCAAGTCGCCACTCTATTTTGGCGTTCAGCCATCTAGAAAACTACTTACAACTTGTAAAATTGCTTTTACGAGGCCCCATACGCCTCGTAGCATCCTCGAAAAAGCCTTTGGAAAATCACCTGTGTCCCAGGTTTCGAGTTTTTATTAATTCCTTCAGAATAGTTTCCTTGGTCCTCGAGTTTACCCACGAAAGTAATTCTTATACGGCCCGTGCCTAATCCCAGAACAAACAGTTTATGGTGTTTGTTCGAGAACACCGCCTGTCACACGACCACCCCATGGCGAACGGAACCCTTGTGTGTCCCGCGGGACCAGTTTATCCGGAGCCGTGAATCGACTATCAATTTATTTTGTCGCTATCTTCTTTTGAGAGAGTTGCATTTTCTGCCGACGCTTAAATTCGGTCTGAAAATCTCGATGTGCGATACTCGACACTCGCGAAGCGACGGAAATTCGAGGCTTTAATGCATTTTTAAAGAAGGGGTGCTTTTTAGAGGGGGTGGACAAATTAAAAGAAAGGGTAATTTTAATTAGAAATTATAAACGTTTTAGGAAGATAAAAACGTTGAATAATAATGAAAAGGGTTTGGTTATTTATACCGAAACTGAACGCATACCCAAATTTTTTCGGTATGAATGCGTGAATATTAATGAGATATAGTTTTATTAATTAGTTATAGTTTATCATGATTTTGAATCGGCCAAAAGTCATCAGAATCTTAATTAAGAAAAATTAGTCCAAATCATAATTGTTGACATAGTTTTGGCATCAAAAATTATTTTATCCATTTTGTAATTATAAATAAATAAATTATAAATAATTATCAATTATAAATTAATTATAGATGAATATTATAAATGGAAAGTGGGACAAAATTAATAAAATAGCTTTTTGAAATATTATAAGCTCAATTTTCGTAATAAAAAATATCTTTCCATGGAAAAGACACATAAAAACGTTTACGAATTGAAAAATTCACGGTTCTAATTTAAAGATGTTTTTTAAATTTAAAAAACAATTATTAAAACGAAATCAAATTGAGGCGATTTGTTATAAGCAAATAGTTTTAAATACATTTATTATTTTATTTTAAAAATAGTTTTAAAACATCACTTACTTTGAAGAACTGCAACTCGCCACTAAGAAAAAGATCTCACCACTTAAAAACAAACGATAAACTGTAAAATACTTCAATAATAATATTTTCTATATAAAACTGTATCTACAATACGTTTAATTTAATAATATAACAAGAAACAAATCAACACAGTAAATCCGGACGCAAATAAAATTGTCTCCGGAGGAAACGAGTCCGAAAAACTTTTCGAAACGGGATAAGTGATTCTCGGTTTTAGAACTGATAGGAGCAGGTTTTGTTGCCTGGTACCTAGAGGGTAGTTTTTCGAGCGACTGTCCACGCGGGGTTCGTTTTCCGAACGGCCAAAGTCATCCTCGCGCATCCTGTGAAGCTCAGGACGTAAACGCGACTAGTTGGTGGAAAGGAACGCCCCCTATTATTACCACCCCCGTGACAACCAACCCCATGTCGACAATGTAACTCCGAGGCGTGGCTTCGCCTTCATCTCGGGGGTGGCTCACCTCAGGGGTAACTACAAACACGTACTTACCGAATGTTATTGTCATGTTCCATGAATGTATGTGTGAACGCTTGTAGGTACATAAACACGAATACATGGACACAGAGGTCCAATTCACCACTATAATTTTAGCAAAGCAGTGCATTCGGAAACGAGAAAAGCATTTTAATATCTCCAGTCATCATTCGGAAATAAGGATCTTGGTTTATATTTATTCGCAAATGTAAAACTGGAAGATTATTTTAGGTGATTTGAGGAAAGGAGGTCATAATGTAGAAAAGATGGAGTTTTACTATTCCTGGATATTATATGAAGAGTGGTTCTCAAAGATCCGGAATGTTTTAATATTTTAAACTTGCTATATGATTTAGAAAATTGCAATGACTTCTAAAGAAGTATTTATAATTTTAATATTTTCTCCTTTAAAAAAAAATTAACAAAGATACAGGTAGGATACAACATATTTTTTTCAGATCAAAATCTAAATAAAAGCAAAAACGACTGTTAATCGGCCGTGTGTGGTTTTGTCTAATAAAAGGTAGTCTAATACAAGGCACGCGTCTCTATCAAAGCTTTAGGTCTCGCAGATAGAAATTGAAAACCGCATTTAACTACTTACGTCTCCCCTCGTAACTTTCATGTTGATAGATTAGTGTCAGTGGATCGTTACTCGTTATATAAAGTGGAAATTTTCCCTTATTATCCAGCAGACGATAAAATCTGTTTAACTTTATCGTCGGAATCGAAAGCTGAGCAACCAATATATAATTGGACAATAAACCGTTCATCAATATCGATATACTTGTCCGTGGAATTAACACAAGTTTCTTTAAAAATTAAATTATTTCTTTAAAAATCATGGAACTTTGCAAAAACTTTGCAAACTTACAGATTTCTTCTTTAAAGTATAACTTTAACTGAAACATATAGAAATGCCGTCAAGTTAAGAATAACCGCACAATTTTCCCTTATAAATTTCTTTTCGATTCTCCTTTCATGATAAAATAAATTGATTCTTGAACACTGAGCAATCGGATATTAACCAACGTTAAATGAATGACTCGACTTGTGTGACAAAAAGAAATGTCACTTCCGTTGAAGCGATCAAGAAATCTGGAAAATGTGTTTACAGTGATGCCAACGATGACTAGCGTTAACAAATAATGCAGTCACGGTGTCCCAAACACTCGACGCATTAGGGATGAGGTGCCTTTTGGGGTTGACGGGGTGACGAAATTACGAGGGGAGGGGTGTCTCGACCGTATGTTCACACGTTCCAACTTGTGTCTAAACTCTATCTATAATATGTATAGTAATATAAAATCGAAAACCAGTCGAGTATAATTGGCAGGGACCGAAACCCCGAAACGATATTTATTACATCAAGGGGCGGCAAAAGTCATAATGGCCAACAGGGGCATAAACTGCACGAGCCTCTTTGCGGTTCGTTAAACGATCTTTCGTCGAAGGGTCGGTTTGCGAGTTAAAAAATGATAATTTTTTCTGTTTTTTCAAAATGAACTACTTTTTTATTTGGTCCAAAAAAAAAACTTTATTTTTTTTAAATTAAATTAAATCTATAAGAATAAAGGAGATTTTATTCAGACACGACTTTGGAATTACACTCTATTTAGGTCAAGATCTTGAATTAAAATTTTTAACCCAGAACAGAAAAAAAACTGTTAAGTGAGTGTTTGTCTTTTGTAAATTTGGCATTGAGTTCGCCGTTAATTGTTTTTTTGCTCAAAGTACCACACCCAGGTGGGTGTGGTACTTTATAGGGCCATGCATTCACAGAAATAATCTCGATGTGATTTTATCTGGTCCAAGGTCGCTGTGAATTAACGAATTCGAAGCAACTTAATATTCAATCTTGTTATACGAGTTTCAGAGAAAGTACATACATGCAACATAGATGCACGCCTGGGGCTTTTTGAGACCCCACCTTGCTACAACTTTTGGCGTGGCCGGAGTATAAAAGAATTCGATTTTAGCGAAGGAGACATAGTCAGGAATCATCCAGTCCCGATTAAACAATTCAATCATGTTCGCCAAGGTAGGTTTGCAAATAATACTTCTCCTTCATAAAAAATGAAAATTATTTGATACGAATTTTTCATGTGACTTCTCTTGCAAAAGCTCCCAGGCTATTTTGTTATATTATAAATGTGTGATAATTAATGTAAGATTAAACTGAAAATATCGCAGAAACTTGAAAACTAATGTGATTTATATATTGATGGTTTTAGATCGCAATTGTTGCCTGCTTTTTGGCTGTTGCCAATGCTGGAGACATTTTATACTCGCCACAATATTACCAGCCTGCAGCGCTGACCTCGACCCAGGACAATATTCTGCGTAGCCCAGGAAACTTGGCCCAGGTTTCAACCCAAGCCAAGACTGTCCAGACACCTTTCTCCAGCAGCAGCCGATCTGAAATCCGCGTGTCAAACCCGTCTGTCGTGGCACACACTGCTCCTGTCTACAGTGCCTACAGCGCTGCCCCAATTGCCCACGCAGCCCCCATTGCCCACGCTGCCCCAGTTGCCCATGCTGGACTTCTTGGTGTTGCATACTCTCCAGCTGTTGCTGTGTCCCACATGACTTACTCTAGCCCATTCGGAGTCTACTCCTACTAAATTGTACTATTTCACCAACCCTCTGTGTAAATAAATGAACTTTATTTATTATGATTATGATTATTTAATAAAGAGCAAATCTGTGAAATTGGTACTTGTACTATTTATTGACCAATTCTAGTTTTTTTTTTTTTCGTATTTACCTATTTTAAATTCCTTTATATGTAATTGAATAGCTCGACAATATTCAAAGATAGTTTAGTTTTATTATTGGTCATTGGAGGACAAAACAAATGTTAACTCTTACCTAAAATATTGAACAAAACTTATTTTATGCAATGCTTAAATTCTAGCAAATGATAACATTATACTGTTCGATATAGGTGATTGAACTCTGATTGATAAAGAATTTTTAAGAGAATTTAGAGCCCAGGTATTTTTAGAAAAATTTCCAGAAATTTTTAGGAATTTTAAAGGATTTCGTGTAACAGCTTTTTGGAATTTTGAATATATTTGTGAAAATATGAAAAAATTTCTAAAATAAATTATAAAGGATTCTTTATTCACAGATTTTTAAATATATTTTCAGAGACATTATCAATTAAAATTTAGCGAATTAAAAAATTGCAGAAACTTATTTTAATTTAAATAATTTGGCAAATTAAGAATTAAAATTGTTACATTGTTCGATCAAAAGTGAACTCCATTTTATTGATTTACATTTCTTAGATTTGAATTTAAAAATGTAATTAAGGAATTCATTATTAAGAATATTTACTAATTAATTCACCTAATTATTTAAATTTAAAAAACTTCAATTTTTTAATTTACCAAATATTAATTTTGTGAATTTAAGAATTTTGGAGACATTACAAATGTTTTCAGAATGGTCAATAAGCTAAAGAGGAAAGTACCTTTTTCATCAGATTCATTGAGTCTTCCTTTTTCACTTTCTCCTTATTCCAGTCTATTTTCTCAATTTGTAAATGATAAAAATTGTCGTTTTTATAACAAAGTCTAAACAAATTTTTCGTCAAGAGAGCAAGAAAGCTTTTTTTTTAATTTTGTATTAACAAATCTCTTAAACTCCAACCTTAATACAAAGCAGGACTTTTCGTTTTCATATCCTGATATAGATATACTCTTTCTGAGATTTGTAGCATAAGCATGAGAAACAATAAGATTCAAGAAACGAAATCATATGAGTTAGGTTTACTTCAAGCTGCATTAGTGTTGCATTCGAGTGACATTTGACAATAAATATACAAAACGATAAAACTTCTCGTTCATTTGTCAAAATTATCGTCTCGTTAATGAATTTA
>JAUEJJ010000004.1:3990924-4017869 GCA_032164275.1 Synergus coniferae
GACATTTGACAATAAATATACAAAACGATAAAACTTCTCGTTCATTTGTCAAAATTATCGTCTCGTTAATGAATTTAATTATTTAGTTATTGGGTTTGATACATTAGTTTGCACCTACTTCCATTGCAAATTTCGAAAAAAATAATTTTAAAAATCCCACTGCTTTACAAGTATAACTGAATGATCTCCACATTATCATTCTTAAAATAAGAGTAGCGAATTATAACATATAACGAGGGTTGATTTTGAAAGCACTACACTTCACTCTATTGAGGCGATGATGCGTATAAAATTTCGTAAGGGTGCTGTAATCGAGAGGGGTCTTGAGAGAGGGGATAAAAAGTATCTGGATGCATGGTAATTTTCTTCACTGCGATTTTACATGTGCATGATCGGTACAATTGCTGTGGTGCTGGCATACTGTGTAGTCAATTAGTTTAATAGGCCGACAGTTGTCGTTTGCCGGACAAGAGGGGTGCCTTGGTTTACGTCACGCCCCATGAGGGTAACATTACCGCTGACGTATGACTCCAGGCAGATTTTCTTTCAAACATAATATTGAAACCTCTTATGATTAATTAACGATCATCGGTCAATTACAAACAATTAAACAAAGATATGTAAAAAGACAATCGCCCATTGAATATTTTTTAAACTAATATTTCATTCTTGTACTTATTTTATTCTAGTGATGATTGAGTCCTGACTGATGTTAATTATTATACTCAGTACATTCTCTATAATCTCACAGTTAAAGTACTCGATTCTGAGTGACGGGAATAATGTTATATATTTGGCGTATTTCATGTAATGACTGAAATCCGGGCACCCTCGATCCTCTTGGCACTAATAGTTGAAGGATAATACAGATTAAATTCCGTATCCTCAATCCCCACCCCTTTCCATTTCCAGTGTACACTAAAGCGAACGTGTTTGCCACTCGAACGAGAATCTGAAACAATTCTGAAACAATCTGTCAGCAGTTTATGCCGGTCAGCAATTTCTTGTGTTATTCTCAAATCGATGCCCAATTATTATGTTTTTCTACTGTGGAATTTTTTATTTGTAACGTGTTAACAATACATTATTGATATTTTTCTTTCTTTATCTAATCTTCATCGACAGCAGGATCGTTAGAGCTGATTGAAGAATATATTTGGGAACCAGGTACACGCTCTCGAGAAGAACGAAACTTTTTTGATTTTGGCGATCATTGCGGTGAAACCTTCGAAATCATCAGGACGAAGAACGATACGTTTTGATGGTGATGAACTTCGTGAACTCCGCTGTAGTGGTGAACTGATCTCTTCTGATGATTCTCTTGAATTGCTTGAAGAATTTGAGAATGTTATAATTCCTGGTACTGCTGGCCTAAAAGGGATGTAAATCGTCTGCTATTAATCCTCTGAGCAGGAAGTCGTAAATTCAACTACATATTTTTCTTATTATTATATTTACCAATGGTTATTCACCACTTTTTGTATGAATAATTTTTAATGTAATTATGTTATAAAAAAGTGAAAAAGGGAAGGGATTCTTCTGAGATCTAACATAAAGAATAATACATGCCGAAAATTTAAATTCAAATAATTTTTATTGATTTTAAACGACAAGAAACTTCAAGAAAACATGGAGAGAAAACATTTTGAACTTCTTAAAAAATATATATTTGCAATTACATATTCATTGCGAATTCATTTAATGTTTTAAAAATATTTTTCGAGATGAGTCGCTATCTGGTTTGGATCGACATTTGGTCCATGTCTTTCAACGACTTTGCCCTCTTTATCCACAATGAATTTGGTAAAATTCCATTTAATGAAATTTCCTAGGGTACCACCCTGTTCCTTCTTCAGATATTTCCACAAAGGATGACCGGCTTCTCCATTTACTTCAATTTTCTCAAATACATCGAATTTAACCTGTGAATTATTATAGTAATAAATATTTCAGTTACAGATTGCAATACTTTTAGATTAGAAGCATGTTAAAAAATATGAGACATGAAAGTTAAAAATCTATTAAATATTTTTAAATTATGCAATAACGTTTAAAAATTATTTTTACGTATAATTTATTCCTTATAAAGATTTTATTTACAATTTACTGACTTTGTGATTATCAGTAAAAAGACATATTTTCTCAGCATTGCCAGGTTCTTTTCCAAGGAATTGATTACAGGGAAAAGCTAATATTCGTAAGCCTAGAAAATTATAAAAGAATATCAGAATATTAGAATAGAATTTAAAAATTAAGAAATTTTCATATCTGACTAATTGTAAGCTGTCGTCATATCTGGCGACGTCCGTATTAATTATTATAATAAAAAAATCAATTAAGGACGTCGCCTGTGAACCTCCAAGACGAACTCAAGAGATCAATGCGATAACATATCAAATATTTCAAAAGTATATAAATTGTTTTACCTTTTGATTCTCCGTATTGATCAAAAAGTTCGTTTAACTCTTTGTAATTAGTCTCAGCCAGTCCACAGTTTGATGCCACATTAATAATTAAGCACACATGTCCCTTGTACCTGTCAATTCACATTTATTGCATATAATTCTCTATTTATACTATTTCAGCGATTTTTTAAATAAGGTAAAATTACTTTGATAAAGAAATCTCTTCCCCTTTAATTGTTTTAGCTGTGAAGTCATAAATTGACTTGGCTGTTTTGTAATCATCGTTCCCAGGCATGATTACTGTAAATATAATATTAAATCATACTTAAGTAGTCAATGAAAATCATATTTAAGATTATGATTAAAAAGTTATGAATGCACTAAAATTTAACACTTTTTTCAACATCAATTACCCCGAAATTGAGATTTTTGGAACCGTGTCCGTGCTTGTGTAAATTTTTATAATAACACTTTCAATAAATCCAGATTCCTATACCAATTTAATTGTCGATTTTAGTAAATAGAAATCCAAGAAGGAAGAAATAATGATCCTACCTCTAGTAAGCCTCTTCGAACACTGATGCACATTTATACATATTTGCCCATGACAAGAGGTGATGACTTTATACTCATTTTCTATATCGACGAACTTCATTAATACTTTATTCTAAAACACCTTGTAAAGTCGTGACTCGTCGAGACTATAGTTTTCTCACGGTATACAAATAATAATCGTCATCAATGACATATAGAAACAGTAAACCAATGCAATCAATTGCAATTCGCAAGTAAAAATCCTTGGGGTTTAAATTTGGATCATTCAAAATATTTTGGCCCCTTACGTTCTATAATACTTTTGACGTCACATCAGTTTTATTAGTATTTACCAAAAAGAGGAGCTGAAAGCAGTTGAATAATTTAATTCAATTATAAGTGTCATGTGTCCTAGAAGACAGAGACATGAAATAATCTTGAGGTCTTTATACTTGTAATATTGATCTCATATGGGTCAATTGGTCAGCCTCAAGCTAGTTTCGCTTAGCAATAAAAGTCTCGACTAATATCGATTCTCTGTTGGAAATAAATTTCTGATGACACATACGTATTTTAATAATGAATTTTTTGATATTAGTTTCTTTCAAGGTTCTAGATGACAAGTTATTTTCATGTAAAACATGGAATTTAAAATTCGTTTCTCGTTAGGTATATCTGATACAAAAAAAATACTATTAATTTTTAATGCAAAATTTTTGACAGTAAAACATATTTATGGAAGATAAAAACATTGAAAGTGCTTCCGTAATAAGTAAATTATGTACAAATTAATTAAAAATAAGAACGGAATTGTTGAATAAAGATTCGTAACAACGTTCTATAGGTACTTAGGACGAACTCGTTTCTTGTACCTCGTAAAGGCCATATAATAGTTTCTGGTCAACCATAATAGGTCATCAATATGTAGTGAATTATGTGACGCACGTGCCCAGCATAACGATAAAGAGATCTGCCGAATCTTTTGTCCCATGCACCGATTGTTACCCGCATGTATCCCATCCTATAATAATCTCTTTATTATGCAGTTACCACTCCCTCTTTGCTAAACCGACAGGAAAATTTGGATATTTCGACAAATATGCGTCATATCGTTTCCAACACCTGGATTTTTTTTTTTGAGAAAGATATATGCGTTATGTACTGTAGTTAAAAAAAATTAACTCAGATTTTGTATTGTTAATCAAGAAAAATATTTTGTGATTCTTTACAAAACTTCAGTTAAAAGTAATAATTTATTTTTAATTCAATGAGCAAACGTAGATGAAATATATTTTATAAATCCCGTTTTTTATGTTTCGAGTAATGTAATAATAATAATAATAGTAATAATAATTCAATAGTTACTATAATAGTTACAAACATAATTATTACAATAATACAATAACATTTCCACAGTAACATAATTGAATGATTTTGAAATTTTATTCCTAGATTAATTTTAATTGATTTTAATTTAAATTAAGAATTTAGTTTGATTTAATTTGTCCGTTGGGACACATGCAATGGTTTAAGGTTTCTCGTTCTGATGGGTGCCGTCGTATATAGTAAACAATATATTTAAATTTTTTCATATCACTTATTCACATGTTGCCGTTTGTCGGAGGGTAGTTTTTAAATACCTTCCGTTGATAAGTTAAACCAAATCAATTTATACTTTAAATAAAATTTTTTTTACTAATTTTAGGACATTTTTTAAATACATTTTATAAATAATAGGAAAATTGAATGTTAAATTTTTTAACATTTACAAAAATAATTTCCCTGTATAATATATCTCATTACGGTTTCATGAAAAAGAAAATAAATGTTTAACTAAACGTATAAACAGATATAAATAATTTTAAATAATGAAATTTCAAAAAAAAAAGTTATCATCATGTTTCTTTTTTATCATGTGTACATTTACTGTAATCTAGAGTAGAGACTGGAAGATGATGCCACCTAGCTACCTATTTGGGAATTAACGTTTGAATAGGGGTGCGTAAACTCAGGGGTTGAATTCATAAATTTTAGCCCTCGAAAATATCAAATGATGGTAACAGCTTTCTTCAATGGTAACACCCTTTTTGATATACCATGGTAAAGAAAAACGACAAAAGTAGTCCCTTTATTTCAGCTTCGATAAATCATTAAATCATGGTTTAAAGATAAGTTAAATTCCTCTTAAGATAACTTTTCTTATCATTTAAGAATGATGTTTGTCATAAACTTTCTTTTTAAAGAAATTAACAATATTTATCATTAACAATGTTCCTGGCACACAACTTTTGGTAATTTATAGTTAAGGGGCAAAGTTAAATTACGTAAAGATTCTAAATTCTTTTCCACGCATGATTATATATCATTATCAGTCCTAATTTTGAAAATAATTCCTCTCCTAGATGAAAGTCAGCAGATTCTCTCAAAATTCAGGACATAGATTCCCAGACAGCTTCCGGTAATCCAATTCCGCATTATCCATGGCTCTGATCCCGATCGTGCAACGAACGTCGCGTGAACTGCACATCATAATAATCATTATGAGCTTTGTGCCATGAAATAGACTACAATGACGAATTGTCGCGGATCGACGATTTGTATTGTCGATGCTCAACGTTCTCCCTAACTAAATACTTTCCACGTAGTCACGCCCTTCATTGAACCCCCAACAAAGATTTTCTTTTACTAGACTCTGCTACATATACAGTTATACACATCCATCACGCATAATTGCTCTCACTAACGAATCTAGTCTAAAATCCTTGAAGCAACTCTGCAATTAAAAAGATTCCTAAAGTTCTTAGAATCCTTAGACTAAGGGACTTCTTGAAGGATTCTTGAGGGACTTCTGCCCTTCCTTCTGCCATCCACTTTAGAACCATCACATTTAAAAAATCTATGCAGATATATGATTCCTGAAAAAAGCCACCTACAGATATTTTAAAACCAATAACTCTTTGAAAAGCTATTTTCAGAAATCCGAACAGAAAAGGCGAGACCCTTATCTGAAGATCTAAGTGAATTATAATATTATAAATATGGCGTTCCATTGATGGTTAAAAATATCCTGAATGGGAGAATAACCACTGGAAGGCTCGTGCCATGAAAAGGGATACAACAACGAATCGGCGTGGGCCCATAATTTGTATTGTCGAGGCTCAATGCACACCCTAGTCCCTAGCCAAATACCCACCACCTATTTCTATTCAGACTATATGTGACCTCTGACGATCGTTTTAGCAGGAAAAGTGGACCTTCGCGAAATAAGTAAAGGCAACAGTGGATCGAGGATTGTTTGATGGTCCTTAGTCCTCAGAGACGACACATTTTCGATCTCACTCACTCAGCCAGTGTCTCTTTAAAGACCCACAGCAACCACTAACTCACTTGGAAAGGGTTGGTTGGCATCGGTTAAGCTTTTGCTAATCCAGAGCTTACACTGGTTCGAGTGTAAATATTGATTCCAATCTGTTAGGGACACAATGGGAGTTCGACGTCTCCATTCTGGACTGTCAACTACTGTCAAGGACGCGAGCCGCTGTCAAAACAATCATTACCACCTTGCAATAAAGAATCATGATTGTCCAGTCATCATCTTTTCTTCTCTTCTTTTGTATTCGAAAAAAAGTATGCGTGGGTGCTATAATTAAAGTTTTAGGATTTGTAAACATATTCCAAAGTGGCGATTCTGCGAATGTCTCTTATTGTATTTTTTTCGTATTATGGATTTGCCCTAACAATGAGAATTTCAAATAAATAACATTTAAATGCTCAAGTAAAAAAAAAAGTATGCGTGGGTGCTATAATTAAAGTTTTAGGATTAGTAAACATATTCCAAAGTAGCGATTCTGCGAATGTCTCTTATTATATTTTTTTCGTATTATGGATTTGTCCAAACAATGAGAATTTGAGACTGTATGACAATTGATATTACATATTTACTAATAGTTCTGAAGCTTCCACATCAAAAAATATTTATTATTGAAGAAATTTTCTAAAATCGAAAAGGAACTTGTCACCAAGCCTTGCCTATTCTTTTGGCTTCTTCTGGGGCATTTTGCTGTCTTCCAGAAGGTCCTTCAGTCATTGGGATTGATCCAATAAAGGCTATTCTTCCGTGAGGCTGGCTTCCGGTCAAGTTTTGAATACTGTCGCCATACATTGCATTGTGTTGAGCAAAATTGTCGGCTTGAAGACGTGTTACCATAATGCCAAATCCTTCTATTAAGGCTAGAAGAACTCCACCTACAGTAGCACTTCCCAACATCGATGGAATTCCTATTTGAAAAGCTCATTTTCTATAACTCATTCTACGAATGCATCGTATTATAATTTCAATAAATTATATCCGTTTTTATTCGAATTATTATACCTGTTCTTGAAGCCAAAACTCCACCGGTAAGGGCCCCACTCATGATTGAATTCCATGGATCCTCCTTGGATCGAAAATATATAAGAGTGCACTCGATCGCAGAAAATAGGCCACCCCAAATGGCAAAATTACCAGCAACTTGAGGTACCCTCTTTTTGACAGCTGTGAGTCCCCCCACTAATCTTCTTTTCATTCCAGAAGGAGAGTTTCGAAAACCGATTATACTCTAAGGATCGAATGAATACGTAATTCTAAACCTCAAACGTTTTTATTTTCTCTTAAACTATATCATAAACTATATCATAAACTATATCATTTGACAAATTGGGTGTAAAGCAGTGAAAGTTAAAATAAATAACAGATTAAGTAAATCTGTTTAAAATTATTTTTTAATTGAGGATTTACTTGGAAAAGGGTGCCAGCTATTGCACCCATTGCGAAAGCTCCTCCACAATCATCAACTACTCTCCAAGGACAAGGTTCTCGAGCAAATTCCATTTTTCTATTTTAAGTTTTTTTGATTTGACAAATTTTATTACTTTTTTATCAAAGCAGTTCCGAGTCTGTCTTCACAGACTAGGATTCTTCAAACCAAATTTAAATTTCAATGAACTAAGATATATCGAAAAAAAGGCAGCGTGAAATCATAATGAAAGAAATAAAAACACTGGATAAAATTTATACTTCCATTTTTTATAAATTATTCTAACCTAATCCAACTAAAATTCGATTTTAAGTTATCGCTTGTCATCTGAAACAAAATTATGCTGACATAATATCAGACACGTATGTGCATCAGGTTATTATCCGCTTTTAAACATTACGGTTTTATAATTTTAGATAAAATTTTTAATTGAGGAATCGTGAAACTCGCAATTTAAAAAGAAAATAAATGTTAAAAAGGTCTTTTAAGTTTAACAATGCTTAGGAGCGTGAAGTTAAAATACGGTTTGGAATTAACGAGAAGGTTTCTTTATATCTATGGCAAAAAGGTATTTGTAGAAATGTTTTCTACCTTTGCCGTTCATTTTTTAATTTACTTGTTCTTTATTTATTAATACAGTCTATGGCAGAATGTACCAGAAAGAAATCTACAAAACTGTATTCTTCACCATTGAAAATACCAGAAGGTTCCATGGATTCATGTTGTTTAAAAAACCGAATGAACATTTTTTGTGAAGAAAATGAATCTCCTATGACAACTGTAGGATGTATGTTGCCAGCTGGTTCTATGTTTGAAAAACCAGATGAACGAGGCGCTGCCTTATTTATGGAACACTTAATGTTTCGAGTTAGAAATTTCAATATTAAATTATAAATTTACATTTTCTAAAATTCTCTACAATTTCATTGTATGTATGTACTTTATATCTCATTAATCGTTAAGATTTTTTTTTTAATTAACAGAAAACAACATCCCGAAAAGAGAACGAAATAGAGGAAGAATTGGGGGAAATTGGTGGAACAATAAAAACTGTTGCAATGCGTGACATGTTTTTATTTTACGGAAGTGTACCTAATGAAGGAGTGGACACATTAATTGAAATATTCGCAGATGTTATACTTCGGGGAATCATCTGTATATTTAATTTCTTTTCTTGATTTAGCATAAATCGGCTCACCCTAATTTATTGACTGTTTATTAATATTAGTTACATTTTGACATTTTTTAAAGGTCCCGATGATTTCAATGACGAAAAGTTTCTTATAACGACAGAATTGGACGATATGGAAAGCAATCATGAGAAAGTGGTAATGGATTATTTAACAAATACTGCATATCAAGATACAGAGCTTTCAAAAAGCATCTATCCAGACACATGTGAGATTAGGTAGAAATGTATGTCTATAATTGATCTCTTTTTAATTACTTGGAATATCAAATTATTTATTTATCTTCTGAACAGAAATCTGACACAAGAAAAATTAGAATGCTTTCGAGAACGGTTGTTTAAACCCTGTTGTATGACGATGATAAGTACAGGTGGCACATCTCTCTGCAGCTTGGGAAAGTTTGCAAACGAATATTTTTTGGGCTCAGAAGATAATTTTGAAAAAACAAATGAAGACTGCGCAGTAATTACACCAGTACCGATGCCAAATTTCAGATTTACAGGTTCACTCGACTTCTATCATTTGCCAACTTAAAAATTACATATTGGTTACATTATACATTATTGGTTCCTTTGGATTCCTGAAAACTAAAAGAAAACTTTCCAGGTGGAGAAATGCGTTTCAGAGACGACGATGAAGAGTTGGGTCATGTTGCAATTGCTGTGGAAGGACCTGGATATGCAAATTGCAAAGATCACTGTACCCTAACTGTAGCGAAGGAAATTGTTGGCGCATGGGATCAAAGTTGTGGTATAATATAATACATGCATTAATTAATAATACATTAGTCTTGTTATCGAATTAAAATGAAATTGAATAATTTTAAGCGATAAATACCATCTTTTTAGCTGGAGCTCAGCACAATGCACCTTACATTGCACATCGGGCATTTAATTCAGATTTATGTCATAATTATAAATCATTCAATATTAGTTGGGCCAAGACTGGACTTTGGGGATGCTATTTTACTTGCGACAGAATGAAACTGGATGTACGTATTCTATTCAGATAAAAATGTAAAGATTACAAATTTTTTAGTTTATTAAAAAAAACATTTTTCCTCAGGATATGATTCACATGGTCCAACGAGAATGGATGAGACTCTGCACATCGATAACTCAAAAGGAAGTAGAACGAGCTGTAAATCAATGTAAAACGAAGAAACTACTGCAACTTAGTGACCCGGTTCAAAAATTTTACTATATAGCATCTTGCTTGTTTTATCGTGGTAAATGCGAGTCTATAACTCACAGAATAATGCAATATGAGGTAAACAAACAATTTATTCAAAGGGGCTTGAAAATAAAATATTTCTTGTATAACTTTTGCTCTATTTTGCAGAAAGTTAATGATGAATCGTTGAAGGAAATCGCATACAAGTACATTTACGACCAGTGTCCCGCAGTAGTTGCAATTGGCCCTGTTGAAAATTTACCTGACTACATTATTGTACGATCTAACATGTATTTACTTCGATATTAGTTAAACTTGAAAAATTTGTTTTTGGAATGGTCTATGATGAATTTTTCTTCACTCCTTCTGCTTGATATTATCGTACCAAAAATGTACATTGCTGGGAAGGCTTTCGCCTAATAACAGGTTATTTTGCAAGGATCGAAGTCCGTAGACAGATGTACGAACATGTGCTTCGCAATGGTGCTAAATACGCGGTAACACAGGATTTATTCGGTTTGTCACTGGATCCACCTCGTGACAAAACTGCACACTTATTTCTCGTATTACACCCACATACTGTTGGGTAATCGTCGTATAATAGCCGAATAATAATTTCGGGGTCTGGATGAAGAACAGGACGATTCCGCCGGAGGCATGCCGGAGGCTGGGTCCAATATGGGCACCTTAACGCGAACACCCCATAACCCATAAGCCGCATGTATCTAACCCCACTGCGATGTTTATTATTCACTTAGGATGCTCGAGTTCTATTTATTCCCTGCAGAGCTAAAACGAGGGTCGCTTCCAGTTCTGAAGGAGTAATAAAGCTAAAAAGGCTGCGCGATCAAGGAGATAAGAGAGAGAATCACCTTATAGTCCTTCAGGAATTATTATTTGAAACCACATCGTCCTCGGACCAAAACATAAAATTTTCACGTGTTTATCAGTTAAATTGAAATTAAATCTTTGCAGTTTTAATTGACATGAATCAAAGCCTTTAAAGTTTCAAATTTGTATGATTTTAACCGGCTATACTTTGGCATGCTTTCAAAAGCTATCATGAACTCTGACATGTGTATTATTTTTGTCCCGTGCACGAAATAGAATCTCGAAAGCTATAGAGCGTTTACGGTTACGACATGCAAATTGGGTTTAGTCCTTTACATATACTCTTTCTTCTCAATCGTAATTTAATTCTTCTTCGCAAGTAACCACCTTACCCTTAGATTTTTATGTTGCGCCCAAAATATACTGAAGGCTAAATATTATGTATGACAATTTTATAGTATTTCAATAACCCAAAAGTATCTGTATATTTCAGCTGATAGAATACCGATCTATTTTTATTTAAAAAAATAATATTTATTATTCAAAATGAGTTACAAAACCCACAGTGTGTTGGTTTATATATTATATTACATTACATTTCCTCAATGTTATCACTGCGTGCTGCTTGAACATGGACCCCTTTCAGTGTCCATTATAGTCAATGATCGAGACCTATAGGAGAGGGATCCTATCCCTTTTGTGATCAGCCGCCAATGACTATTGTTGCGGATTGCCTGCGTGCCACGCGACAGCTGTTCGATAGTATCGATGTCGTATTCGAGATACGTCCTCTGAGATACACCCGTCAACAATTTAGTTGCTTTGCTACACGGCAACCTTCCCTTATCGATTAAACTCCAGTTCTTTCAATTTTCCGCCATTCATTCGCTCAAACTGGAATCCCTTTAATTGCTCGCATTCCAGACTTAAAACTTCAATAAAGAAACGTTAAAATTAAGAAAAAGTATGCCTATACATAGGCTATAGCTTAGCTTAGAACATCTGATCCAAAGTACAATCCGAAACTTTTTATACAGACGGAAAATCTCATGAATTTCAGGATAAATATGCGGGATATTATTTTGCGCGTTTTTCTCACAATGGCAGACGAAGAATCTGAAACATAGACACACTTAGAAGCGGCTGTTGCAACAAATCAAGTGTTTTCATAGGTCGGCTCAACATCGGGCAAAATAGGGTCTTGGATCCTATAAGCGGTATCGATGTAGAGATTCTCGCTCTTTTGAAAAATAATAGTTTGTTGTAATAACCAAAATCTCCTTCTCTGGACCAGAGGACCCACAATTCGAGCAATTACGGCTAAAAACATTTTTAATAGTGTGCATGGATACTGACATTTACCGACATCTGGAGCCTGATACATATTTTATAGAATGTATTAAATGTGGAAGGAGGTATGAATAAAATCGGTTTTTATAAATCGAGTGGGTATCTGATACCAAAGTGAGGAACGCCAACTACTAATACAGTGACTGCACCCCATTTCAGGCTTAACCAACCGCGTAAGCACCTCGCACGACCAACAAAAGGGTTTTCATCCCCGAGAGCCCTCTACTCTACTAATAGATTACACAAATGCTCTTTGTGGGACAACATCGGTACTGGAACAGCCTAGATCTGAAATATTCATAGACGCCTCGGCGACGATTACGACATTTGGTCCTTGACTGAAATCGGCACTGACGACGGCTTTGATCTCTCTTATTCTCGATCAATGCATGTATACAGGCTCTAATAGCTAAAAGGGGTTTAATCCTCATTTTAAGAGAAACCTTTATCTGGTTCAACAATTTAGTGGAGAGGAAAATATATTTAGAAATGGAATTTGGTTTACATATGATGCCGGACCTCGAAGATCGATTCACTGAAACTGATGAACCGTTACTCTGTCTGTTTCTGTATATCTTTTCATTTACGTCGTTTATTATTTTATAAGTCTTATGTATATGACTTTGTTTATGTAGTTAATCTTGGCGATCGAACGGGTTTCGCAGCCAAGCTTGAGTTTGAAAACCGATTAGGCGTGTATCATGAAGTATCAAAACCGAGGGTTGCTGCCAACTGCTACAACATGAAACTCCACTGGCCAGGCTTCAAAGTTATCTCGCTTCACCACGACGCATATTTATGAACTTTAGCTCAAAACCACTGCACTGGTTTCCAACCCTAGATGAATTAGAGGAGTAATGCACCGGTCAAAGAGTCCATTTTACCCAAGTAAAAGTAACCAAGTTAAGTCAGGCAAGTGTTAATTATCTTAATTGAAATCGATTGAACACTTCTTTTCGTGAATTTTTAGAATGTTCAATTTGATACTGATAAAACAAAACAACCTGCTGATTGGTATCATAATTTTTTAAGTGATCAAAGATTGAAAATCAAGTGCCAGGTAAAAAGTGGATTATCTTTTTTATTTTCCATCTTTTTCCTTTTCCTCACCTTTTTTGCTGCACCTTCATCTTAAATTCTCCTCAGAGGGCCGGGGTCCTGATCTCGATATGTAGTTCTTTTTCTTCAACTGGTTCCACGCCCATCCTTTCAACAACAATGGCACCGAATGGCACAAAGCTAAACACCCAAAATATTGGAAAATCCGGGCATTCATCTCACCGCAGGCCGCGTTAAATATCTCGGATCTAATCTCTCCACTAATCCATTTACACGGCCAAACGGTCACGTTTTGGCCTGCATTCGTGGCAACCGGAATCAAGAAGGTGGCACTGGGCACAGACTTCCGTCTTCTTTAGCGTACCAGCCAATAATGTTATACTATACTAGATTGACAATGGGAAATCTTGTTCCGGCCTCTGGATTCCAGACAAAGGTCCGATTTCGTCGAACATTCGAAAGCGCTTGGTAATTGGCGAGGAGTACTTTCGCACCTTCTTGAATGAGCTGCAGCACGATTTAGGTTTGTCAGGGACCCAAAGTTCTCCTCGCTTCGTTTAACCCAAAGAAAAAAATCCGATATAAACATAAATGGAACCACGCTGAGAGATTCAATTGAGACTCGAGAGGTATTAGTCTCGATTTTCGAGTGGCATCTCGATTATAGTCCGAGAGTCGAAATTTTGTCAATCGTGTTTGATTTATTTCAGAAATTCCCTTCAAAGTTGGTCAATTGGAAATAAATATTGTCGGATAACTTCCGGCTCATTCGTGTGAATATGATGACTTCTATGCGACTAAAAAATATACAGCAAAGCAGGATAAATAATCGATAAATAATATTTGATAAATAATCCTCAAATTTCTGCGCACTTTTGAGCAAGAAGCAAGGATAAAAAATTGTAAATATAAATATAAGGTATAAGAGATAGAATAAGGCGTGAAATGAAAGGATGGGGCTGAACGTTGGGGGCGTGGGGGTGGTAGGAAGTTGATATAGACCTCGTAGAGAGCAGCATCGTAGCCAGTGAGTCCATTAGCTTTGATGCTCTTCTCAAAGGGACGCTCTCGTTTTATCATCATGTACCCAGTGTTTCCTAAGCACCTCGTTCGTTCTTTTTCCCGCCTCGCATTATTGCTCCAAGGCAAATATATCTACGTATACAGTATACACCAACTCTCTACTGATAAAAGAGACCCTTGATGAGATACTGTGTGATTCTCATTTAATATTCATAATTTACAAATCCTTGAGAAGCTTCCTCCTTTTAATTCTCATCAATTTCTTGCTAGGCCTTTAAAATTTTTATTTCGATTTTCAGACCTTGAGCTTTTACATCTTTGAAAATAATACAATTTTAATCATGTATTTTCGATCCAACTTATCGAAACTTTAGTTTTTATGCTGTCTTTATTTATGCTGTTATATTCTCTCAAAAAGACACCTCTAAATATTTATTGTACCTCCACTCGAGTTCGAAATAACAAGTTGTAAAGAGTGGATCAGTTTGCAGATCATATCTCTAATCCAATAGGAAGTTACATATTTGGTCTGGTCCCCTCATCAGATTAAGGATATAAAAAAAGAAAATAAGGTCGGACTTTGGGCGTTCACAGGACAAACTTGTCCGCCGGATAAGATCTTGGCATACTTAAAGAAACACGTAAACCCGGTGGTTACACGAAACCAATCTCTTCTCTGTCAAAACACAATAAAACTCGATCGCTGGAAAAATCAGTAGCAAAAAATGGAACTGTATATGAACAAGGTGGCATCCTCGGTTGCGGTTAGACCCTATATAGATATTGGTCCATTGTGTGACCCGCTAAAATGCTCTTCTCCAGCAGAATAATGGAGATAATTGTAACAAAATGGAAGCGTCATTGTGGCAAAAAAAGAAAATGTAACGATTGAGGGTCCACTGAGGATAAGTGGCAGATGCATGGCGCCGTACTGACAGCTTCTCCAATTTCATTCGCACTCTCCGATTTTATTTTCTATTATCGTCATTCTATATGAATTTAACCCAGAATCCTCTTTTTCGTTACCTATCTTGTAAATCGAGAAATCTATTTTCCAGAATTACAGGAATGCGAATCTTATCCTCTAAAGTGCTAATAATAAAGAAACCCATGTTTTAATTGTTTCAATTTGTATACCACGTGTGCTTGAAATTGAAAAACTTGCCAATAAATATTTATAAACAATAATATTTCCTGAGAAATATTATTCAAAGCAGGAATCAGGATTGGAAATCGATATAATTTGTGTTTCACGAGATCGCGATTATCACGAAACGTTATTCAATACCGAAAGTTGCCAATCGACATGAAACACGTTAAAAGTTTGCGAAATATATGCATTGGGAGGCATTCGTTGTATTTCCGCCAGAGACGAGGGCCACATAGCGAGGACTGTTATTTACAACAAAACGCAACAATTGCAATTGGAGCCACATAGGGTCACGCCACTCAACGCTCACATACACATATATATATTTACCAGAATATATTCATATACATGGGTATACGTATAGTGGTTGGGTTGGAAATTGTGTTTTGTAAAAGCCGAACGGCAGATATGAAACCAGCATGGCGGATGCTTACAAATAGTTGCAGGGCGGCGCCCCATCCTGCTTCGCTGCTTTTAATGCGCGCTTCGTCTTTTGTCCGTGAATGAAATGAACTCACAACCCTGGCTAAAAGGATTCTGGGTAGAGGGCAAAATGAGCCAAGAGGCGGAGAATATCCTTCCTATTGGAATTTTTCAACTCAAATCCGTTTTCAAAATGTCCCAAACCAAGGAAAATATGTCCAGTCATTACTCTGTCAACAATTTCTCTGATACAAAATTGATCAACACCGAGATCAAGACTACAATTCAAACTATCGAAAGAATGAATGAAAAAACAAACCGGTTTACAAATGGAAACATATACCCTGATACGGAAAATTCGCCAACTACAGTATAAAATTGCGATGAAATCGAGAATGAAATTCCCCCAGAGGAATATCCCCATTCCACAGAAAGTGGAAGCCAACATTCAACGTACCTTCTTCACTAACCTACCGAAATCTTGGACATCGTGATTTTGCCTGCGATTACAAAGTCCTCGAACTTCCCTAACGCATATCTACATTGTCTAAAACACGTTGTGCACTTGGAAACCCGAAGGAATCAGAGGCGAATCTACCTAGGATATGATATCGAGTTCGTGGGTTCGGTTAAGAACCACCACCTACACAATGCCTCCTCCAGTAGCTGCTGGATGGATGTTGAGATCAATATCTCAACCTAGTGGGCGAGGTACCAGAATACCATCGTGAACCGCCTCTCACCTACGATTGGCCACTCTCCATCACAGGGGTCTCTGGTCGGTCTCCCTTCACAACCTAGAAATAGAGGCGGAGCCTCCTCTTCCAAACCCTGGAGGGGAGTCTCCAGTCTCTCCTGTCAACTTGGTCGTAAATCATAACCAGTCGCTCGCACAACGCGTTACCGGCCAAACATTCAGAAAACGGTCCCCAAACACGAAAAAAACCGAGACCGGTTCACCGTCAGTGATAATTTCGTCAGTAGTGGTCCCAAACTGTGTTAACAAGTGACATAGTGACACCAGTGGTTTCTAACACTAAAGGATTTATGTAAGAGATCTTGTGTTCAATTTCCCCAGTGTTGTTTCAATCTTTGGTTTCAATCATTGTTGATCAATCTTTGGTCAAAGTCTTCAGCGTAAAAAATTTGCCGAAGTTTCTACAAGTTTCTGAGGATCAACAATTATTTATGAAGGATTGATCAATCAGCAAATCACGATGTGCAGCAATGATAGTCCACCTCCGTCGAAGGAGCCTCTCTCAGTCGGCCTTGGAGTTGGTAACCCGATGGCAGGGTTTTTTCCAGGACTGGGGTTGGAGCACTATCGTCTTCAGTTGTACCATTACGCAATGAGCGAAAGGATAAGACTGGCGCAACAAATGCATCCCCAGCATCCAGGGGTGGGTCATCCACAATCCGGCGGACCCACGTCGGCCCACCTTGGAATGGCTTCCGGATTTCCTGCACCTTTACCCTTGTATCCATCTGCAGCAGCCGGATATCCAAGCAGACTTGCTTTATCGATGGCCCTTCTGCATCCTCATCATCAGCGGATCCCGGAAGAACCGAAACCTCAACATAGTTACATTGGTCTCATCGCGATGGCCATTCTTTCATCACCAGACAAGAAGCTTGTCCTCTCTGATATCTATCAGCACATCCTGGAACACTATCCCTATTTTAGAACAAGGGGTCCAGGCTGGCGAAACTCCATCAGGCATAATCTCTCCCTTAATGATTGTTTTGTTAAATCTGGAAGGAGTGCGAATGGAAAGGGACATTATTGGGCGATCCACCCAGCGAATCTTGAGGATTTCCGACGTGGGGACTTCAGGAGACGTAAGGCTCAGAGGAAGGTTAGGAAACATATGGGCCTTGCTGTAGATGAGGAACCTGATAGTCCTAGTCCTCCTCCACTTCCGGCAACACCACCCCCGTCTGCTCCTCCTTCCTTGAGGCCCCCGAGTGCACCCATTTCTGGGATCTGGAGCCCTCATCATCATCAGCCTCAGCAGCAGCAACTACAGCATCATCAAGATTTTAAAAGTGAGGACTCTACAAATTAATTCCTTGGTAATATTGTCATCAGTGCTGTCACCTTTATTTGAGGTGGATTTGAAAAGGATGATTAATAAATGATGAGAAATCAAGTTATTAAACAATTGCAGTTCAAACTTAAAAATTATCACCTATTTACAATCATTTAAACGTTGGGATTGAGCTGAATCTTCTGCATATTATGCTGACTGATTCTGAAATTGTTTCTTAATATTCTTATTGTGCAAATGTTTTTTGCAAGTTTTTTCTGAAGGGTTAACATGTATTTTTTGCAAATTCAACTCCTAATGTTGTTTCTTTATTGTTGCGAGCTGTTCTTGTAGGTTCCAATGCTTCTTAGGTTTCTATAGCACTGGTTTAAACTGTACTCTTCTCCTCCATTGCTTTCTCCAAATCTCTTATTACTAAACAATGCATCCCTTTAACGAAATGCACCGTTACCTAACCGTTCCATTCTCTCTAGTGTTTCAGAATCAAAATATCAGGCAAACGTGTCAACCTTCGAGGAAAAGACAGTTTGATGTTGCATCCCTCCTGGCTCCAGATGACCAGTTAGAGTCACTCAGGCCAATAAAAACGAGAAAATTCAGCTGTAGCGAAGACGAACATGATCTCCAGGAACCAGAAGCAGAACCTGAGCATGAAGAAGAGGACGTGGATGTTGATGTAGAAGTTGATGGTGCATCCGAAGTTAAACCTCTCCTCTCTCCAGTTAGCCCATCTGCTAGTCCAGAATCCAAAATGAGCCCTATCAATGGACACTGCAATTGGAGTAATCCAGCTTTACAATCCAATATTTGTCAACAAATTACCGGAATTCATCTTCACAATCATCTCCATGTCAGAAATTATTACATTCCTAGCAATTCGAGTCCGGGATCAAGCATTTAAATGAGGATTGATGAAATTGGAGATTTAGTAATTAGCGAAACAATTTCGCAATGAAAGAGACTCTAGTCTGAACTTTATACGTTGTTTTATTGATATTCCGTGACTCTATTTGATGAGCGGGTTAGGAAAAATTTGTGTTGATGTAGGGGATTCAAAGAAGGAAAAGTGTTGTGTCCTGAATGGGATAAAAAATTGGATGTGTTGTGTTCAGAAGAACGTTCTCCTTTTATTTAAAAATGATAAATTCCAAGTGTTAGACGAAAACACCAACTACTACCAAACACGACTGAAGTTTTCATCCATCTTCCCAATCTTCATTGGAAATCATCCCATCTTCTCAACTTCTTTACCTAAACACGCATGAATTTTTTCCCTATTCTGTAATGAATTTTTGTACATAAAAAATTAATAAATGTAAATATGATAAATTTGCGAGGGTGTAGTAGTTAACGTTGCGAACTCAAGTGATCTCGATTGTTTAAAGTGTAATATATATTTTGGAGACTAAGGCTCGAGATGAAGACATCGTGCCAATTGTAAACCATACATGACAATGGGTACTGTAAAAAAAAACTATGGGTGTCAATCCTTTCATCCTGTATGTATGAACGTATGTTGTACGTAGTTAGGTAAATTAAAATACAACAATAATTTAAAAATCTCCTGAGCTACGACGTGCGACGGAATTTCTATTGACCGTCATCATGAATATTAAAATTCTTTGTCGCATGTTTCACTCACTAGAAGAATGTGCGCGGACAACTGCAATGAAGATTTAATAAAAGTCTGTTCTCACTATTTCTTGATTTATTATTTACGAGACGAAAAATCCAAGAACCTTTATTTATAAGGAGTGAAAATATTTACAGAAAATGTGACTCACAGAGTTACATTAGATTTTTAAATAAAGAAAGCAACAAGTTGTCATCAAGGAAGCATTCGTTGGATGAAACCTTCGGAAAATGCGCTTCGTTTCGACTCTTGACCGCGTAATCCGACGGAATGAGTACAATGGTAAATAGACTTAAATCCTTAAAACGAGACCTCGAATATCTGATGAGTATTGAAAACTTGGAACGTCTGAGAAAACCTGTTTGTCATAATATAATGGGAGGCATGCCATTAGTTAATGCACACAACAGTACTTGGCGTTGTCTAATGCTCAAGTATTGAACGTTCTTCTTCAAGATTTTGTTTGAAATAGGAAATCTGGTAGGTAAGTGTTAACTCAACCAGCAACTTTCGCAATTTGCCTCATTCTTGCTTCTGACTGGATCTCTCATAAATCTCTCATAAACAATAGTTATACCAATCCTTTTAGAGTCATCAGATGAAATATCAATAAATTAAAAAAGAAATAAGTAATTTTTACTTAACCTAGCATTATTAAAGTATGATTTAACAGATTTAACAGAAAGTCAATCTGAGACTTTCTGAATGAAATATTTTTGAGTCACTAGCATTTCCGGTTACGCTTTGTGAATTGCTGGATTAGAAATGCAAGATATGCTCGAAGATAAAAGCTAAGCACTAACAGCAGATCCTTTAATATTAACCGAAGCAACCCTCGTCGATATTCTCATTGTATAGTCTGGTATTTAGATCAGATTGATCGCGCTTGGAAGTGTTGTTTGTGTCTACTCGATGCATATTGTATATAGCTTACAGAAACATGAATCGACGTAGAAGTGCAAGGAATGAAGGTGTAGGTTTAGTTTAGGACACCACCGGAACTGACTATAGAATTGGCTCTGATCTCGTTACATCGCATCGTTGTTGCTTCGCAAATGGATTTGCGGCTGCGCAGATTAGCATCAGCTTCTTCTTGATTCCCTTCATCCCCTTCGGGATTTCGATCCTAAAAATACACCGGCTAACTTTCCTAACTTTGTTCAAAATTCTTCCCTGAAGAGTTTCTTTCAATTTGTTAACAGAGTTAATTGAAACTCTGACAAATACAAAACTAAATTTGAAACAAGACATTCGTATTCGGAAAAATGTTAATCATTACGCCCATGATTTTATGTCCAGTGGGTAAAAAAGTCACGTGACAGTTTGTAGTTGATTATTCGCAATCACAGCCGGGTGCGAATTGAACAATAATTATTTTTCCTCCAGAGTGACTTCGCTGCTCGAATACCTCCGTACAATTGAGTCATCGGTAATACTGAGGCTGAGAATCGTGCGGGGCTCCCAACGCGAATCAGGCCCTGGGGCGAAGGCAGCTGGTAACTTCCTTTTGCAACAGAAATACAACAACCGAATGCACAATGGGTGAAAACAGACGAAGAAATCGCCTCGAGTTTAATGATAATTTGTCGCAAACTACTTTATTATCGCTCGCTCGACTGGCAACTTTCCTCCCAGTTGAATATTTCTGAATTAATTTATGTGACATTGTTTATGAACTGAATGGACTGGCTTTCTAATTTGAAGTATATTTATTTGGTAAGATGTATATCTTATATACACGAAGGTCTCGTCTTTCGATTCAGACTATTGTTTTGGGGTATAATGACCAAGATTTGACTCCATGGGGAGATCGTGCCTTGCACGTTTATCCGGGACTTTGGCACTCACAAGATCCGCACTTTTACCACCTGGAGGGCCCCATGTGAAACAAAGTAGATAATATCTGTTTATCGCAAATAATTCCCAAAGGAAATCCTGTCTAATTCTAATGGGAAACACACTAGTGTCTAGAATTTTTAGAATTAGTAGAATGACTACAAACCACAAATTCCCGTAACCCTGGCGCTCCAAGTGTGCGGGATAATCCCCATTCTTACTGAAAATATTCAATTCAGTTAAAAATTCATAATTAAAACTAATTCCTGTTTCAATTTAAGTCACCATTAAATCCTGAGGAAATTTTTACTAATTTGTTCTGGAATCTAATTAAAGACTGAAAAATTATTCATTTTGAAATATTTTTTCTAGGTAAATAAAAAGATCACTTTTCTATCAAAGGATCAAAGAGTATTGGCTTTTTAAATTCTTGTCCCTCAAGATTTTTCTTCTGTTTGGAGAGAAAGGAAATTGAAGCAGTTTCCGTTAGTGGATTCTCTCTGCTATTTTCTCGTCTTTTCCAACTTTCGTCGATAATTACATTGCATTGAAGCAAATGCTGGGACCTATAAATCATAGCAAGGACATTCTCTGTAGTTATTATCCTTCGGAGTTTTCATTGTCTTCCTGTTCATCAAATGAAACCCTACTATCACAAACCTTAACCAAATCCTCAACCACCGACACAAGGCAGCCAGACAAGTGAACGAGAGCAATTTGTTAAATATTGCTTGTAATGTCGCAAACACAGAGCCATAGTAGTGCCGATTTAAAAGGTATAACGAAAATCGACATGCGTGAAAATAAACGATTTACTTTTCAGATGATAATAATAGTTCTGAATATAATTATCGATTTCCAAAATGATGCTTGGAAATTAAATAAATCTGGTAATGTACTTGTAGTTATATAGGTATGTATAAAATGATAGATGTATAAGTTTCGGGATTTGGATATCGAATCCTTTCCCACCAAGAAGGCATCCGAGTTCAGAACAAAGGTGTTAGAAAAACACCCTAGAGCGTTTACCATACGAAAGGGGCAACTATTCAAACCCAGGAGGTTTGTTGTCTTAAACCAAACCTATCGCCTCGAGTTTTCAGATATATTTAACAAATAATGACTTCGCATCACCTGTCTTCAATAATCTCCAAAACCATCCTGGATAAACTTAATCTTTCTTTCATGGAAGCTATTTCATGGGGAAATATTTGCTTTAAATTATTATCACAATCCTCCTTCCTCAAACTTGTTCTTCTTTATGAGAAAAGAAGTCACTATTTTCCTAGACTCAAAACAAATTTCGGATTCCTTAAAAAAACTCGCCTTTTTGGAAGAGAAGATGAGAAAAAAGAAAGTTCAATCCGTGCAGAAATGTCTTCACGACTTGCAACTTAAAAGTTTCTTAATTATCTAATCAAATAGCTGAAGAAAATCTTGAAGAATTCCCCTACTTTATATTTTATTCTCCTCTTTGAGATGAAAAGCCTCGATGAAAACTGTTCTGATTTTTTCCAATTCTCACAGAAAAATTAGCTTTCTCAACTTTTCTCCAACGTTTTTCTACGATTTTATCCCATTATACTTTTTGTTATCTCAACGTAATATGCATTGAAGGAAACTCAAGTGGCCCGATTTCCTGCCTCATTTCGTCACAAGCACATATCGAAACGATCCTAAAAATACATGGCACGGTTTTCACGGAAGTTACAATGGATAGTTGGTAAATAGATTATTAGGTGTAAGAATCGTCTTGGATCACACACCTGACCAGGCAAGCCAGGTCGGATGTGCCTATTTACGAGACAAGGACTTCGACTCATGATGCGATGGGTTCGAACGAATGAATGGAAAGGAGCCCATTTAGCGAGTTCTCGCTCCCACTTGAAAATCGGCTAATATTTTACCTGCGCCACAAAAGTGGACCCCATTGCAAGCATATATTGACCGAGGTTGCGACCGCAGGAAGTAGTTCTCGAACGATATTTACGCATCCAGAGAATACAGCTTGCATCTGGATCTTCCGCTCTCGGGTTTATCTAACGTGAAATCAAAAACTTCCGTTTATCAGATTTTTATATTGAGAGAAAAATATGCAGAATAGAGGAATCCAATCGTGAGAACGAGTTTAGAAAATAAGAAGGTGCAAGGAGATTAAAACCGAGATTTGAACGGTTTTAAATTGGTGAAAAGATTTAAATTAAATTAGTCAAAAGATGCATAACTGCGATAACTTTCATGCATATTTTTCCCATATTTGGGCAGGAGTTTCTTGAGATCATTTTCAATAATTGCCGTAGATTGAAGGCAAATGTTGATTGAAATCTGTCAAATTTCTGTAGAGACTGTAACTCGACGTAGTAAAATAGAATAATAAATCAAAGTTACAAACTTCCCAATGCCGGATATTCAATCGAAATTCAGCAATGATCCTGTTACGAACGTGAATTAGCAAGAAGCCGATAATGGCTCCGCCAAAGGCTTTAAAATTGATAAAATATCACGATCGCAGTTGCAGAACTATGTATATGTATATGAATTATATGTCTATATATACATATACACCGTATATATAGAATATAAATGCAGCAGAGGCTGTCTCGTCATATATACTACATTGCAAATCGCACGCATCGATTCGTCGGGATGACGAGTCAGTTATGTATAGGCAATATAATGTAGGGGTAACAAAATGCTTGTATGTTGTGTTTTGTATATTCTGTATTACTACATTCCTATTGAAGCGAATCGCGAGCCTGCAAATATAAATATACACGATCAGTCGTTTGTTCGAGAAAATAATGCCAAATTCTGTTCTCGCTGCCTAGCTGTTATATAATGCGACTGTCACGCGAAAATATTTGGTAACACGTTCTTCACGAGCTCACACTAGCAAATATGGATTTAGCGATTCAGTGAATTATATTTCGAATCCGAATCATCGTCAAAAATAATACCAATATTCAGTATTCCATTCACGGAATCTGTAATAAGTTTATGTTCCAGTATAAAAACTTACAGTTATAATTCAGTATTGATTTTCGATACCTATTTTCAATTAAACAGTTTCAGGTCAAATTGTTGCAACAATTGTCTTTTCTTCAATTGTCTTTCCTTATAATCCCGATTGATTTATTTTGTCCCTCCGACAATAAAATAACAGACTTGACGATTTTTAATAGAGAAAATCACAATACGGAGACCCTCGAGATCAGGAAAGTTGAATCTTGACCAGCTTGCCGTTCCCCATTGCGTCTTAATACACAGGGGTGTTTATCGAAATTCAAATTCAGTCTGCATAGCTACGGGACATGTCGCGTCAGTGGTCCTTGAGGACCCTTCGGGACACTTTGAATCCAGTCGTCCGCCGATTCACGCACGGATGAATATTGTCGTACCTTGGCCACGTCGGAGAATTCGTACTCGAGATTCAAGTCGAATTTGTTTCTGATTTATTTGAACCGCGAAGAGCCCTCGAAAAAGCCACAGTATGTCGCCTCCGGGCACGAGCGGCTACATTAGATCACGTGCTCGCTTACACCCTTAAGTGCTTCCAAGTTCCACTGGGTGTCTATATATAATGTGCACTACACTCCACGAATCAACGAACGAATCTTAAAATACTTCAACCACTACAATCAAATCATCTGTTAAATTTTTTTTACAGAATGGGAAAGATATTCATCAATCTGTATTCTATCACTGTATCGCTGAAGCTAAACAAATGTGTCTCTTTAACTTTTGTACGGCAGTATTCTCAGCATAGTCGAAACTGACTTTCTTTTGTTCAGAGTTCATGAAATAATTACATAAAAAATCATTTTTGTATCTGACTACGCGGCTTGGGCAATTTATAAACATGTTATGTACGTTTACAAGTTACAACATACATTGCCATGAAGACCACGTAGTCTCTCCCTAAACACTATACCCTATTTAGGCTAACTTGGTAATCACCGAGGGGTCTTTGCAGCTAATCGTCAAGGGGGTTGCGTCCCGTACCAGTCTGTGGGTAATTACAGGCCTGGTGACATTGAATAAAGTCATTAGATTTTTCCTCTCTTGATCCGACATCATACTCAGTACCCAGCGATTTTCAAACACATACTATTAATAAATAACGAGTATCATCAAACAGATGTGGACAAAACTTTCAGAAGCAAGACTTATTCGAACGAGCTTCGAAAACAAGATTTCCCAGACTTTTTGTAACAATCTTCCTTTGCAATTCCAGGCGTTTTTTTAAATTAAATTCAATTGGTCAACTTAGAATCCTCATGTTGTATAATTCTCGCAAAATATGGACGATTAGGCAAATGGCGCTTGGATAATAAATTTAAAAATTTGATTAGGTGTCCATCAGGGTTCACCGTGTGTTAACTCATGGATAAAAAATGTGGTGGTGTGAAGAATAGGGTTTCGTTTAGAGAAACAGAGGAAAAGCGGGTAGATAGTGTGAAGTTTCGGCTTTGGATTGAGGAATTCCGATGGCTCTCATTGGTCGTTGGTTGACGAGGTTAGTAATGGGAGCCGTCACTCCGTTAGTTTTGCCAGCCAGCAGGCGAAACTCGATCGTCTGATTCCCGATCGAGGTGCCAGTCCTATCCCCCGGGAAGATGGTTGCCAGCCCCCAAGCGAAATTCCCCGCTCCCGAGGGATAGGCAATTCGACATTTATTCCTCTAATAGGAACATTACTACGAGAATTCTCCGTGAGCTGCGTTACTCTAGTCTTTGCATTCAACGCTGTTCAAATTTCATTAAAGTGACAGACGTGGTTCAATTATTTACTACTTATCAAAATATACGAGCAGCTGCTATCAGGAAAGCTCATGATGGCTGCTGATCAGTCAGATTCGCTGTAGCAATTTTTATTCTCTTGGCAAAAGAAGCAACCAGAAATTTGTTAAACAACCATTTCAGAAGGTGTATGCTGATTGCTGGACCCTAAGAACCAAGTTTCTTACATTTGTTTTCGAAAATAAATGGGTTTACAAAAGGTAAAATAATGTTTTTCTTTTCTACAAAATGAGAACATCTGGTGGTGAATTTTCGCAAGAAACTGGAGACGAATGAACGGTATAATTGCGCGGTAGCAGTTGCAATGGGTTTTGAGAAAGGACGTCAATGTTTGCCGCGACCAAAGTGGTCTCGAGTGGCGTCCATTAGCCGGGCACCTTGCATGGAAGCACGCGTGTGTAGAAAAGTACACGCGACAGAGGAAAAAAGTTGGTGCGTGTGCAAAGAAATGCCGTGGAAGACACCTCTAACTCACTGCTACCGGGAGCCGCATGGCAAACAGCGCCACCGGAGTCTTTATAAATAGCGGCCCATTTGGCCATTTTTTTAAACATCTCTAAAGTTTGCACTTGGCTACACGAAGACCCGGGTACGAAGGTCATTCTTTCGACGAATACCTTCACGAAATTAAAAATTCTTATTCCTTTTTAACCCAACACCAAGGAATAAATAAAACTTGCAGCTTCCTCTAACTA
>JAUEJJ010000004.1:4024900-4053012 GCA_032164275.1 Synergus coniferae
CTTTCATTATATTTTTATAAGAATTTTTCAATTTGAGGTGCAAAGTATTGAATGTATTGTAATGAAAATCATGAAAAATCACGAAAAAATCATGAAAACTATAGGCATGTCTATATAGGTGAAATAGTGTGCCAATTGCGTTTGGGATATAGCAGTTATATAACTGCTGCATTGCTACAGTCATGCGCAGAGATGAAAAACTTTTTCATTGAGGAGCGTGGTTGCTTTTAATTAAAACAATCCCTTAATGCTCGGAATCCCCTTTCGATAGAAGTGCGGGAGTTATTCGTTCGTTGCAGAGCGGAAAAAGAGTGCCGTAGGGGGTTTAGAGAGGATTGCCGCCCAATTATCTGCTCTGATATGATCTTCCGCGTCTTTACTTTTGCTACTATCCGTCGAATAGCGGGAGCCGCTATAAGCTTCCAAGCTCTAGGGGCCCCGGGGAAATATACGCTCACCGGGTTTTCTTTCGTTATCGTACACACAGTATCGAGTAGACCTATAGCTTCAAATCTCACCCCTACATTATGAAAAGCCAAGCCGTTACATAATGGCATTTTTCGCATCAACAGATATTGCATTCTTTGTGCATTATCAAAATATATGAATGGATGAAGAATATAGCCAAGATCTTGGATTGTCAAAAGAATTTAAAACGATAGGTGGATTTGATTTGATTCACTCATGAGAAAGCAAAAAAAAAAGGGTGTTTAAGTGTGAGAAGATCTGAAAATTAGCGAATTCATCATTGCGGATCGCAAAGTGCATTCTCGCAGTGCCGTAGCATGCAGGGCACCCTGGATTCTGAAAGTCAGCGATTTTAGTCGGCAGTCTGTTCCCTGATTACAGAGCACGAGAAACACCGTCATACAGAGGCATAACACTCTCAAAAGCTTCAGAGGAAAGCCTCACATAACATTACAATATGTATCTATATTCGTGATAGCGATCAAAGCCAGCGCGTGGAGAGAAAAAAGGAATACACAAAGAAAACGCCGAAGACAAAAACGAGAAAGAACTATCGGTAATTGGGCAGAGAAAGGAAGACGAGTTCAGTATCGGGACTGAGAGGGTAAATTAGAGATTTTGTAGATGAGAGAAAGAGGGTAGATGAAGGCGGAGGTTACGAAAGAGAGAAGGATAAGGTGAGAGCTCTCAGCTCAAAGCGGGCAGGATAAATAAACGCGGCGCGCCGCCCTCTCATCTCAAACACCTCTATTTCGCCGCTCCTGGTTTCTGCAAGTCATCCCTGATGTCTTCCAGTGCGACCATGATCCAGAGATCGTGGAAACATCCTTACTTAAAGTTTAAATTCATCTGATTGGTATGCGTCATCCGGATTCTGGAGGTGTGAAAAATCTTGAATGATTTGGGAGACTATAGATATTATTAATTAATAGAAATAGGAGTTACAATCTGGCTGTGTTCTATGCTGGAAAATCATCATCTATCCTAGGTCACCAAATTTGTTATTTGTTTTAGCCGCAGAAGTTGTGGTATTAGCACTTTTCATATTTAGACCCTATTTATCATGAATTTTGAGGGGAGTAGTTTTGACACGATTTGTGAAGCAGGACGTACCCTGGCGACTACCAGGAGGCCGGGAAAGAGCCTGCCAAATCTAATTTCGAGACGCTTTATTTGATCATATTTTACACTGGCTTTGACGCTGCCCTCGGAAGGCAAGCTTTTAAAATACATTACACGTTGCAGCGGACGGAAAGTGGCATGAGAGTGGTTGTATATATAGCAATCATTGCTGAACGATCGTCCTTTCATTCCGAAACCAGTTCACACAATGGAAGATCAATAAAATTCATATTTTTTATTGACCCTTCTATTTTTAATTTGTGTGTTCCTATTAACTTGTTATATTTGTGAATATCAAATATCTAATACATTGAGAAATTACTGTTGACATGAAGACTTAATTTTTCGGTATCGCGTGATAAAGGCGCCTCATGTTTTTTGGGTGACACGCAAGACGTGATGAATTCCTGTCGTTTGAAGCCAGGAATATAAATATTTTATTCATGCGCGACAGAAAGGTCTCTGCTGGCGCCTCAAGTAAAATAATGCCCGGCAAAGGTCGCAAAGCTTCAAGTGTAAATGGGTATATGTATTGCTGGTGTTCTGGTAAATGTGAAGGTAGGTGTGCTTTGCTGGGACAAGGTAGCAAGGGAGAAGAGTGAGAGAGAAAAAGAGAGATAGATCCGGAGAGAATAACGGCTGCAAAATGTTCCTGTCGCTTTGTACACATTTGCATACCGCATCCGTGTGTGAAGCGACGTGTGAAATTCAACTCTCTCCTCCCCCTGCTCCTAACCTTTTTCCCTCATCCTACCCCTTTCTGCAATCGTCACACTCTTTCCCTCATATTTTCCAGTTTTCATCCACTGCTTCATATTTTTATCTCCTTTTCTGGAAAACCTGGGGATCTAAGGCAGAACCTCATGAAATATTCCATCGGTGTGAAGCATTTCATATTTTTATCGCTTCTTTCCTCGAAGGGTTAGTTTGAGCAAGTTGAAGAAGCAGAGCGATGATGAGACATGTATAAACAATTTTATATCGATGCATGCATATCAAGCAAATTCAGTTGAGACTGGAGAGCAATATTATTGCTCCCGACAGTTGCAAATAAGTAAGCTAGAGTTTATCAGACCGTCAGGAATTAGTATATAAGTGAGACCGATGATAAAATTTATTATGTTCCCCTCATTATAGGTCTATTCTTCCCAGGCGATAGCGTGGAATGATAGGTCGACGAGTGAGTGTATTTAGTTGACTCCCTGCACCACGAGTCCCGCTTTCACAACCTAGCTAAATGTTTGATATTACCGAGCGGACGATGGGATTCCCGTTAGACGCTCCACCCCTGGTCCAAATGCGTTTTCACGCCAATTTGTCTCTCCGGAAGCTTTCACGAGTCTTTATCCTTCCCTCTCGATCATCGTCGTAGCGCAAGCTCTCGTCAATTCGCCACATCCACGCATTCTGCATTAAGGAGGGCATGTACCTCACGGAATTCGCGAAAATTGCTTTTCAAAAGGATGTTTCCATCCGAGATGTCTTACTGTCAATTTTCCGTTCTTCGGTAATTAAAAAACATTCCAATAATTCATCTATTGCATTACAGAGAACGTATTTGATGAAAATTGATACCATAATGGTTGGTACCTTCGATGAAGTTAAATTACAAGAGGCACTTAGTTCACTTCACAGGAAATATTACAATCTTAAGAGTCACTCTAAGCAATTCCAGTACCTACTCGATTGAAGCTTCATGTCACACAGATTCGAGACATCAATAATTATACCCTATTTCCTATTTTATTCTCAGATTGCGGATATGACGATATACCGAAATGTTTCCATTTTTTTTTGTTTCCACATTTTTAATCTAATGAAAGAGACAAGTGCAACGGAGCCGAATATACCGAATCTGATATCGGCAAGGTAGTATCTTCCGGTCTCGAGGAGGAACTCTCTAACGAGCAAAGAGCTTGCGAAATCGAAATCGTCGGGGTAGGAAGAACTCGGCGGACAGGACCGGAAACAATTAAATGCTCGTGCTCGAGTGGTCGCATTGTTCACCCCTTACACGGAACAACCTCACCGAGTGCGTTCCGTTCGGTATCTCGGTATTGAGTCGAGTTGTTCGGTCGAGATACAGTTGACTCAACCATCGAGAGACGTTTATTGGACCAACATGAGCCAGCAGGGGGTGGAGGGGTTCTAGTGACCTTAAGGGATGCTTCCAATATGAGGGAAGGTTGAGGGCCTGTGTTGGATGCACGCGCGCGACAAATTTGCGGGACCATTGTGCTTCACTCTGCCTACGATACTTGTTACTTTAGGCGTATGATTTGTTATGCGTCGTCAAATCCGATGTATTGGGGAAGGAAGATTTTGTCTTAGGTCACGTGCGACCATGACAGAACGAAATTCGCTGATATAAGCATATTATCTGGATCATATCCGTGATCGAGGCTGCTCAATTGGAATGAAGCTTTTAATGGGACTGATCAATCTTTGAAGATTTGGAAACACAAAACTTTAAAGAACAAACATCATCTGAAAACTTCGAATGATGATCACATCATCTGAAAACTAAGTTTCTTATCCTAAGAATTAAGTCCAACTATATATGAGGATGTTCAACACCTTTAATGATCTTTTTCTACCAAAGGGAGCCTCGTAATCCGCCTGAAGATATGATTTGATTTTGTGGTTTCTGGGTCGCAAAACTTAAGCCCCACTAAACGTCTGAGTTTTAGTCCAGCTCCCGTGGGATTCATGGATATATAGACTTATTTGGAGATTTAATCAAGTCTCCCGACTTTATGTGAACTATCTAGGTTTGTATATACGATATAGTTATTCCATCAACTTCTTTTTAAAAGATAATAAAAATGAAAATTATTTCTATTCCTGGTATCCATTGTTGATATATTCTCTTGACGATCACTGATGAATCCTCAGATAATTTGGATTTATTTGCTTCTAATACTGACTCACAAATAGGTTTGAGTAATCTCTGATAAGTCGAATAAACCATCCTTGTTGTCCTAGCTCCTAATCGCTAATAATTACTGACTCGGAATTCAAAAGTGCGTTGATAGGATGATCTGTGAACAGAGGTTTGGCGATTATACCTATATATCCCTCAAATCCCGCAGACTGTGTAAAACCCCTAATGCGCTGGTCTGTCCTATAGATCCCACACTCATTCAGAGTATGAATCCAATGATATACCTACATGCAGACTGCGTGGAACGGAAGACTACGTGCAGGCCCAGCGTGAAAAGGAAGACCCTGAAACATGTCTGTAGCCCTGGAATCGCAGCTAGTTTGCGATGGATCGGAACCCCTTGAATAGAGAGGATCATAATGTCCCTCGGGAATACGTATCTATCTTTGCGTTACCTACATGTAACGTTCTCGCATTTTCTTCTGGCTTCTTCGAACACAAAACTGAACTCTTTGTTCTATATTAAAGTATAAATAACGCAAATGTGCGAAAATTCTTCCAAGCCTAATTCTTCTAATTCTTCTAAGAATTGATTGCTTGATACATATGTATTAGGCTTTTTAGGATGACCACGTCCACCAATTCTATAAAACTGTTCTCACGTCGAAAACAATAGTGTGATAAGAGCAATAAGGCTGTATGACTTTCTTGAACAGACAATACATCAAAATGCGGGTACTATGTCAGTACAAACATGTCAGAGTGGTTGAAAAGGACAAAGGAAAAGTTTTATTATGTTGTAATATGACAGGGGATGAAGGATGGGCGAAGCCGAAGACCATGAGGCACATTGGTGGGATCATTATGTTTGCTAGTGTTTGTAGAGAGCCGCTATCCACCGAGGTATCTGACCGCCGGCACATCGATATCGACCTGCAACACGGGGAAACAACATGGCGGCTGGTGGATCTCCATAACGAGCGCAGTGACTTGCACCTCCGACCCAGAACGCATTAGCCATATTTGCATTTAATTGCCGGTTGTTTGTTTGACGTCCGCGCGACCGAGCGAATTACGAACCCCAGGACAATGTCCTTTCGGCCATTTCGCATTTTCAAGAAAACGCCCAAGAGTCACGCCATCTGCCGTGTCTACACTTTTTTTCTTTGCTTCTCGCTTTGCCCTTTGCTTCCCTCGTCCTAAATAGGAAGTTTTAATTTATTTCCGGCTTTCTATAATTATAGTTGTGGACTTCCGCCATTGTTTCGAGAAAAGAAGAAAAATATTTATAGTTATTATTAGATGAGATTGTAAAACATGATGGATGTACAATTAAGGGCGTCACAAGGGACTCGCATTAATATATAGATGTTGTAGATGTTGGGTAAAAATGAAGGTGTCTCTAATGCTGATGCCAGATAATTTGTGGACCCAAGGTCACTTTTTCAGTTTCAGAAACACGACGTTTTTTGGCGCTATAAAGTGTATCTGAACGGGACTGTTTAAATTTTATTTGAGTGATCCGACCAGTCGGCGAAGAATGTGTTTCATGTTTGCGCTCACACCCGTATTACAGGGACTGCCATGAACAAAGTGCCGCCGACTTCTTGCCAGTCATGCCGATTAAAATCAGTTTTTTTAATCGGACTACCTATCGCCTTTTGCTCATTGTGTGCAATCAGACTACCAGGCTAAATAGTTTATCATAGTTTCTTTATGCGCACTGAAAATTACAATAAAGTCATTAGGAACTGATTAGTAGCATCTGCTCAATGTGAGGCAAAAATTAGTGGCTATATAATGCTATAAATAATTGTGCAACGGGTACTAATGTGTTTGTGATCAATAACAGTTATGATCAGCTGGATTTTTAAAAGAATAAAAGATAATGCGATCTTTCCCACATGTGAAAACACAAGTAGTATCCGTTGTAGAATTTGCCTAAGTTGATTCTCTTTTAGAAGAATTAACCCAATATCTTGCGGGATTTAAAAAAAATTAAAGGTGCAAAGGACTTTTGTTCAATAATGGAAATGGCCAGCCCGAAAATCATTTGACAAGTAAATGGAAATGAAGAGAAAAGTATGGAGTGACATCCCTAAGAAGAAGAATAAAAAGTTAGGCAATTGGAGGAAGAATTTTCAAGACTCGTTGTTCCCGATCGTCGTTGGAAATTCGATATTATGTCCCAGGGGTGCAGGTTATAGTTATAGTAACATAGCCTGCGTATATCTGAAACTCAAGATAAATGGTGGATGGATAGATGGAATCCTAACTGAATCTCTTCCCTTCGTGACGTCCTCCCTTTCTTATTTAGTATCTATTTCTATATCTATATATATTATTTGTCTATCTTTCTCTTTCCCTCTTCTTCGTTTCTCTCGACTTTGTAGTGCAGCATATATACATAGACATGGTCCCCGTATATACCCCGCACTTACCTTTCGTCCACCCTCTGGAACCCTCCGGCGGTGCTCCTCCTTTTCGTCCGTCCCACCAGTCCCTTCGGGCAACCAATCCCAAGTAAAGTTTGTTAGACAACTCGAGGAACTTTCGAAAATGGTCCACTGCCTTCGAGCACAGTAAGCCGTTCTTGCTTCCCTTGTTAGGAGACTTTGCGCAGATCTTGCGGAAACCACAGCATAGTTCTCTCTCTTCACAGTCGACTCTCTTCGAGTTCCTTTTAACTGTAATTCTGATTTCTGTAACATTTAATTTGCAGATAATGAGGAACAATTTACGGAATAATATTTAGAAATGACTTTCTGTAATCGCCGTAACTTCAAGACTTCAATTAAAATTCGTAATCAAGGATCTGAGATGTTGTAATAATGGCCCAGTTTAAGGGCACGGCGAAATTCAATATATTAAATACATGTGAAAAGTTTATCGATTAAGTTTATAAATTAAGTCTCAAATGGGAAATTGATTTATATCACTCATTCCTTCGTTTCCAATGTGGAATTGAGAAATTTGAAATATATACTTTCATTTGTTTATCCAATGATTTTTTTTGTTTTTTTTTCAACAACCAAGATGGCAGTAAATCGCATTGGAATTGAAGTTGGTTGAAAGCCTTAATTCTATGTATAGGGCATAGGCCATAACCCAACCACCCAGCGAGCATTAAGTAAGTAGTAATATATTTTTTTAGGAAGAAAAATAAGTAAAACAATGAACTCAAAGAAGAACGGAGGTTTCAAAGGATCGGAACCAAGAAACTCGAGCCCCTTGTCCTCGCCAGGTAAAAAAGTTTCTAAATAAAACTTGGTACCTTGCACACCAATGTTTTTTTTTATTTTTACTTGTAACGGTCATCGAGAGCTTCCATGTTTTTTATTATAGACAGCGAAAGTATTAGCATTGTGGACGAGAAAGATAAAATTCAGCTTAAAGTTGAGTCTAGCTTAGGTGAGAGCACATTTTAAAAATTATATCATATTTCTTGTATAACTCAAAATAAAATCAGCAAAATAATGTCTTTAAAGAAGAAAATAGTTCGGAGGAAAGCACAGCATCTTCTTTGAAAAGAAGATTACGAGACTTGCCTTCACCAAGTGAAAGCTCGCCATTTTGCGAGGGTTCTGTCGCATCAAGTCGTCTTCTTCGAAAGGAACGAGATTTTTTCTATCATCTACAAGAATTATCTAACAGTATTGAGGAAAAAGATGAGGCTGAAGTTAGTTCCGCAAGTTCTGAAACTCGAATTTCTTCTGCAACTGGTTCAAAATTACAGAACCCACGAATCCGAAGAAGAGTAAAAATGATAGAGGCATCGAGGAACCAAAGCAGTAACTTTTCCTCAAAGCTGTCAACAGACAGTGACAGAGATTCAGGTGTAAAAAAATTAAGCTCATAGCTCTAGTTATCAATATAGTAATTTCCTACTGAATTTCGAGTCAATTGCCTTTGAATTTAAATTTAAATTTATTTTTAAAATCCTTTCATTTTTAAACTTTTTTTTTCACACAGTATCCAAAAGCTCTCGAGGCTCATCAATGAAAACAATGATTCCAAAAATTGAAAATCGAGAAGACTCAGAATTGTCTCAAAATTCTTCAAGATGTGGAAATTCTAGTGGAAGGAAACTAATAGGATCACATCATATCGACTTTCCCGAAAGTGATAAATTATCTAGTCGCTCGAATTTAGAATCAGGGGAAAGCTATAAACGTCCTCTTTACAGAACTGACTTGAAGGTATCAAAATCCTATTTTAAAAAATTAAATCCTATAACAGCCCTGAAATTTCGATTTGATGTTAATTGAATTAACCGCCGCATCATAGAATGGGATATACAATTTTTTGGTCCGAGCACAAACGGATCTTGACAATGTAAAAATTACAAGATTTAAAAATATTTTTTGATATTATGAAAGCAGAGGAATTACTTGAAATAAATTTAAAAAAATGAAGATTCAAAGAAAAATTTTAATGGATGCGGCGGTTCAATTGTATACGATTTGTTTTTAAAATAACACCGTGATTTTTTTTAATTTCTCAGAATGACATAATGACCTCGCCACTCTCTCCATTATCCCCACTAAATTTCGCCGGCACTTTTCCAATCCTATCTAAATCCAGCAATATCAAAATTTCCAAAAAAGTCGGAGGATATCGACCAGCAAGTGTCTTACTATGCAATTTGAGTTCAGAAAGTGAATCTGACACCGGAAATGACCAAATCTTTCAAAACTTGATGATAGAACGTTTGAAAACTAGAGACAAATTGGTGAAACTTCAGTCAAGGGTTCAAATTCTAAGCAATCCACAATCATCAATAGAATCGAATTCTAGTTCTGCAAAATTCAGAGAAAGGGATTTTCTTTCAAAAAAAGACGAGTTTTTGAACACAAAGGAAAATTCTGGTCGAGTAAGTGAAAATGAGTCTAAGATTGATAGTGATTTTGAAGGAATTTTTCAAAAACAAGGGATGGAGAAAACATTTTTATCAAGGGATCCAGTATCGACTTTTAGTACACCAAGGAAATTGAATACTGACATAAGTCATAGCTTCATCTCCAATCCAACTTCTACTAGAAGTGATCCATGTGAAATTGATCATCGAGTTTCTCGAATACCTTCCTTCATTCATTCGAGGATTAATTTAGAAGAAAATTCTCCTTACTCGGCAAAATCTGTTACTAGCAGTGGAAGATCGGAAATTAATTTCAGGAAGAAAAATTTAAGCTTAAGCGATGATAAGAAGTTGAGGGTTCCTGCTTTAAAAATAAGGTATACAAATAACTGTTCAAATAAAATAAAAATTCAAATGTTTCGCTAGTAATAAAGAATTAATTTAACTCTTTTTATTTAGATCTCAGGATTTATCCCCTTTGGGCAGCAGTAAAGAAAAAGAAAATCAACAATCTCTAGACATGAAAGCTTTGGTCTCAGCCCTTTCCGATGTTTCCTTAAAACGGGAAAATGCATATGGAGACTCTGGAAAATCTCGTTCTGATCATTCCGGTATGATAGATTTTTAATTTCTACAAATTTATAAACAATTTAAATTAGAATGAAAAATTTTCCTCATCAGTATTTTTATTTGTAGAAAACAGACAATTTCAAACCAGGTCGAGATCCGCGTATTCCAAAACTCAACTTTCCTCAAATTCTCGATCATCATCTCTTCAAAAAATCCCTACTAGAATTCCTGCAAGGGTCATCGCGAGCCCTAACGAATCGACGGATAATATTAGCCAGAGATCGATTTCAACACCAATCAAAATCGAAAAAACGAGAAATTTTTTGTCTAAAGAAAGCTTTCCTGAGATTTCACGTTTTGAAAACTTTATCTCAACTTCGAGGACAGAATATCCAGAAGTTAAAAGTTCACGTGACAAAAGAAGTGTTCGATCCTTTGAGTTTACTTCCTCAGATTTCAAAATTGTAAACGATGATAATTGCTTCTTCGATTTAAAAACAGAAGAATCGAGTTCAGAATCAATTCTAAATACAGAAAGTAAATACAATTCTTTATTAGAAAAATAAGACGTTTAAAAAATCTCCTGTTTTTATATTAAACAAATTATTTCAGATGCCTTTGATGAGCCAATATCGAAAATAATGGAAGAGACAGAAATGCATCCAAAGAGCTTTTCTTCTGAGAATCATTTTCCAATCAACGAAGACTGCAATTTATCCAGCATGAATGAGAAATCCGAAAATGGAGGAAATAACGAAGAAATTTTGAGCGATGGATTTTACAGTAAACCCTCTTCTACTGATAGTCACCATCAAGAACAAAATGACTTGGAAATGGAAATATCTTCTAGTAAAAAGGCATCATCAACTTTTAAACTGGATCCTATTACTATTCTAAAAACACCCGACAATTTTGTATTTGTATCTTCATTACGAGATTCAGAATCTTTGAAACCAAAAACATCGGATAATCCACATGCTTTCATTTTACCGAGGAATATGAAAGAAAAATTGTTCGAGAGTTCTAACCAGTTCGAAGAGAATTCAAATTACCGGAAGTTGGATCGACTATTTCCCGACTTGACGAAAGGAAAGGTTCATATACAAGCAGGTAATAATATTAATTAACATCAACTACAAAATTAAAGTTGTCCAATATCAAAAAATTGTAAACAATATTTATAAATTTTATTATTTATTTTTTGGGGCGAAACGTTCAGTAGACGAATTCCAAACTCGAGAAAATCAGCAAATGGCTCAAAATCAAAGCGGTAAAGAAGTCATTCCAGGTGATTCATTAATTAACCGCAGAATGTTTGAATCCTCCATGGGAGATTCGAATCAACAATTTCAAGGAAGGTGGGGTTATCGAAGAAATAATGAAGAAAATTATCCTCATGAATTAACTGAACCTCACTATCAAAAACCGAAGATCATAAATCTTTGTAACAATAATTTTAATGATGAATTCGAAAAAGATATCAAAGGCAGACGTGTGAATTTAACAGAGAAAAGTGCCCTCTTCAATTCAACGAAGCATACAAAATCTGAGAGTACTGCAATTCTTTCAAGAGAATCGACTGATACAAACTTGCCCGCTAAAAGTTCTTCTTCTATGTCTAAATTGACTTATCTTTTGGAATCAATGAAAAAGGAAAACCAAGATCGTTATCCTTTCACTATATCCGAAAGCGAGAGTCGAAATTCTTCGAAATTCAAGGTCGAAAATGAGCAAGATCGCACAAAAGAGGTAGGTTTTTATATGTAACGAAAGAAATTTCTTTAAAATTTAGAAATTCTATTTAAGATCCTTTCTTTAGAAACTTGTTGAACAGAAAAATTTCTAAATAAAAAAATTCCAATTTAAAAAGACTGAATTCCCCACAGACTCTTCCAGAACTCAGAGAACCAGAAGAAATTTCCTACAACTTGGACATACACCCCAGCATCACTAGATTGGCTCTTTCAGGCACCGAACCTCTCCCTTCTGAATTAATAAGCTGTGTTTCATACGAAAGTTCATCCCAAGGTCGTAATTTCCTGCCTCGAATGAGGAACTACATCCGTAGATTTTCCACCAGTCTTAAAAAGAAAAAATCCAAAAATTCAAAATCAGAATTTACGAAAATACTCTTCAAAAACTCCGAGTGTCGTCTTGAATCTGCTGGAAGTTCCGGAGACACAATGGAACTTCAATTTCCTGCTGAAGAAACAGAAGAGGCTAAAGTATCATCAACTTCCAGAGGCCCTCCAGGAAATTCAAAAACCGAGACTTTCTTAGAACATTCGGTCCAACGTTTTGATTCTGAGATAGAGAGTAGTCGAAATGCTGAAGTAAAGATCAGCCGAGCAAAAAGTTCTCCAATTGATATAAAAACTCCAAGGCCTCGATTTTCTTGTTTAGAAGAACCTGAGGTAAAAAAATTTAAAAAATTAGTGAATTTTAAATCGTTTTTAGTTAATATTTTATGATAAATATTTACAAAAATTTACCCCTTTAGCTCGAGGATTTTGAAGACATTCGCTTTGAGGAAAAACATCAAAAACCAAAGAAAACTCTGGAGAAAGTGAAGCCAAGTCCTGAAAAAGAAGTATCATCAGCTGATGAAATCAAGGTCGAAGTTCATGAACGACCGAGTCAAATTGAAGCAGAAAGTAGTTGTTTTTGCTTTAAATTGTGCCGCGCTCTTGTCCAGCCATCCGTAGGTTCCCCAGGAAGCGTATACCTATCGTCGAAAACGTCGAAAAGATCCAAACCTAATCCTTCCAACAGGAAGAAACCCTATTTCTCAACAGTCGATAACAAAGAGATCCGCTGAGATCTTTTTTTAAACTTTCAGTAATGATCTGCAATAATTTCTAACTTAAAAATACTTAAGTTAAATTACAAATTTATTTTCTAAAAATCCGTCTAATGCAATAAAATAAGTAAATCTAGCAACTAGAATCTGAATTGAGGAGTATTCTACTCAAAAAGTTCGAACATCTTATAATAATCTATAACAAATTCAGTATTAAAAATAAGAACTGAAGAAGAGGCAGAAGGAAAACTCAGAATGAAAAAAGTTGACCGTAACGACACAACCTACCACTTGTCGTTAACGTTCTTTATTATTCGCCGTTCGTACATCTCAGTGTTTCGTTCTACTGTGATATACCAATATTATTATCGCTTAATTCCCCCCTTGTTCGTTCGCGTCGAGTTTCGTGCGAGTAATAATAAGTCTTCCATATATGCAATGAATTGTCGAGTTATCGCCTTAATAAAACGTTCCTTCGCTACTTGTTAACTTATGTATTATTGTTATTATAATTCTCGTTATCGTTATAGAAAAAATAAGTCTTTAAATAATCACATAAGAGTCGTCGAGCGATTCGGTAATCTGGAGAGAAAAGAAAGAAAGAGTGCGAGTGAGTCCACGTTTAAAGACCCTCGACAAAAAGTGGATAAAACTCAGCAAAAAATGTACACCTAAGAGTGCAGAGTCCTTATAATTACCTACAGCAACCTTAGTACGTTAAAGTTCAAAGCTGAGAGAGAAAACGTACGATTGTATAGATTGGTATTATAAGTTTGTATCCAGCTTTTTTGAAGAGGGAAAGGATACGAGCAGATACGAGACTCCGAATCGATTCGATCGAGGCGCTCGCGGACGATCGCAAAGGAGCTCCGCCGCGTAAGAAAATCGACACTAAAAGGCAATCTGTTCATGGGATTGAGAGGATCATTACCAAAAAAATACCACATCAAAAAATATGCTCATAGCTCATTGTGGATTACTGTACCACAAGATCAGTTTGACAACAGAAGAAAAGAAAGCTTTTGAAGAATACAAAATTTGTGGTATATTTGAGCATATCCACTCACATCAGGAAAGGACCTTGGTAGAAGAAATTGCACAGTTGCTTCCACTTCCATCTATTTCAGCTGTTGCTTCACTTGTGCTGCACTTATCTTTGGAGAAAAGCCAAATTCTTATGAATGCTAGATCAGAGAAAGAAAAACGGGAAATTTTGGATATACTAAGGAGTAACCCTAACAAAGGGGTATGGGCAGAACAGGAGATTCAACGAGAGAATGGAGTATTCCAACAACAGTTAATTGACTCAAGGAATGGACAGATGTCCTTCCAGCTCTACTAGAGGTGGTCAAGAAGAAATTAGGGCTGAAATTGTTCGGAAATTGACAATGATCAAGAATGCTATTGACGGAGTTCAGCCCATGGAACATTAGTGTCTAAATAGAGCAAGTACAAAAGGATCTGGCCTTTACACCACAATCCTGCAATAAAGATACAAAAATCTTCAACTCAACAAGAAAGCCAGCACCAGATCCAAAGACGCACCATGCCTCAACTCATTCCAGTAGGAGAGGCCCTCCCTTTTAACAACCAACAACTTGAAGCATACTATAAGGAGTATGACGTTAAAGAGATCCCCACTGGAGCAGTCATATGGAGTCTTGGATTACCTCGATTTACTATCATTATCAGTGAAAGCTGTAGGAGAGTCATACATTTTCTTACTGAACCTAACTGAACCTCCAATGATTGATGGACTATCTTTTGCTCCTGATGATAGAACAACTCCCAGAAATACTTATGTGATGTCAAATCAGACAAAATCCCTGAAGCCCCCACACCCTATTGTCAATCTTTTTGTTGCAGTGGGTACAATTGATATTTGTGCAGCTATCAGTAGTGCTGTATATGGGGCCAATCAAGAGATAATTCTAGTTGGACTTGACAGACTTATGGTGAATAGAGTTCCGCTTGAAGACATCAACACTTTTTCAACTATTGCAGCCAATAAGCCTTACTGTTTTAAAACAGATGAAGAGACACTCTTCCCAACATTAGAGAGTATTGGCCTTAGTCTTGATACACGTGTGACAGCTGTTGTCAATCTGTTCCCATATGTGATTCCATTCATTAGAGATGGAGTTGTGGTAATAGAAAGGTCTGGAGCTCCTCAAGTAGATAATCAAGCAGTACTTATAGGAGGACCATCAGGGAATGTAGAGGAAGATGGGAAAAGAATCACACTCTTGGGACTCTACCTATTAGGTCCGTCATTATTTTAGACTTGAAAAGTTACCTGAGCAAATTTCAAGGAGAGTTCAAGCAGCCTGTGTTAAAGAACAAGTTAAGCACTTTGATGCAGGGAAGACCAGAGACATCATCAATGCTACCAGATGGTTACCAGGGACTCTATTACCAATAGTAAATGATGTTTTGTCTGCAGCTATCACCATAACTGGAGAAATGAAGCCTGACGCGTATGCACCAATGACATCATTAATTGGTACTAGTACTCTGGTCAGTCAAGGCCACATCAGTTCAATAGCTGGATCTCTACTAGAGCAAGCACGTCTAGTATATACCAACTATCATTCAGCTTCTATACACGTAAGAAAATCGACACTAAAAGGCAACCTGTTCTCGCTACCTGCCGATGCCTGAAGTCAATCCCATCTCCTTGAAGTTCTCGAAGTTTCAGGAATTTCAAATCCGGAAATATTCTCAAGAATACTATATACAAAGTTCAAAATCCAAATCCAGTGTTTCTGAAAAAGAAAAACATCAATCCTAAATATTCTTTAGAATGTTCTCGTTCTCGGATGAAAAATTCCCTCTTGAAAACTCCACACTTCCATTCTAGAAAATCGGCCACTCTCATTGAAACACTCTCATACTCATAATCATTATCATCAATATCGTTATCCTCATCACCATTTCTGTACATATACCGTACCTTAACACCTTAATGCCTTCGTTTTTCAGTATCACAATTGAATTACCGTCATTCTTCAACGATTGGCAACTCTTTTCGCTATTACGCGTCGGCAGCTAGAAAAATATAGAATTTGCTCGCCTGCCTACGAGAACTGAACCATGAAAACGAGCGAGAGAGCAGGCATGTGTCTTAGTCATCGTCCGCTGTCCAAATCAAATCAGAGATAACCGTTAATTTCGATCCACTGACGCTACTCTTTCCCTTTTAATTGTCCACACACATTCAAGAAACCCCTCGCGAATTCCTTTCATCTATTCCCAATGAAAACATTTCTCCCCTATTAAATATAATTTTTTGAATAATTTATTTAATCTCTAGCTATATTTACATAATCTTCAATTCCAAACTAGGTTGCGAAAGCAGTTTTCGAGAAGAAACCAAGACAAAATTTGCGAGAAATGGTTTCATCGGAGCTTTGAAGTTTCAATGTAGAAAATTTTAGCAGACTGCAAAGAAACTTCGATTTGTTAGCGACTGTGAATTCATTCGACGAACAATAGGACGGAACGGGGCGACAAACCCGTGGATGAGACAGGTGAAAGATAAACCAATCTTTCAACCAATGCCCAATAAAGACCACAGGAAGTTTTTTTTTGTTTTGTTTTGTGAAACGCAAGCGGAAAGGCTACGATTATGAGAACTGTTGAACGAGTCTAGTGGTGATTTCAATTGTTTTACATTCGTAGACCTAACAAACTTAACTTCCTCCTCTGGGTGCGTATCGAGCACTTCGGTCGCCTGAGTAAAGTCTGACAATTATTTAAGTTCGCGAAAATGTACGTCCACATCTTGTTTCCGAGATCATCATCGCTTTGTTTGAAGCCGAGTCCCTATGAATAACGGCAGAACGGGTCGTCTCTGGGAAACGTCGTCACAATGGAGGTGGAATGGAGAACTCCTTTCGTACGTAGAACAGAATGTACGGTTTACATTTTGCAACAGCATCGGCACTCGCTGGTCGCACGGAACTGTCGTTGAAGTGGAACCACTGACCATCATGTACAGCAAAAGCAGTGTAGTGTCCGGTTCCGGCTCTGCAAAAAATATTTTTTCAGTTAGGAATACAGTCCCCCTATCATTGAAAATTGTAAAGGGTAGGGTTAAGTATCTTTTAGAGATCTTACCCTGAACCGTGATGAACGATGACGGCAGCTAAATCATAAAGATAACTATTCTGAGCAGAGAGTTTCGCTCCCGTCACGCCACGCACTGTGAACGCAGACATATCGAGTGACTCCATTGGAAAATCAACTTGTGTGTCCACCTTTGAGCGATAAGAATTGCACCACCTAAATCTTTTAATGTGAAGGCACAACACCTGCAAACATAAAAAACCATTGTTAATTTAATTTGAACCCTGCGTGGGTTTATAGAGTTGTTTAAAGATAATAATAAAAAGTTGTAAAAAAACTCACATTAGGTAGCCTGTGAATCCAAAACCTCTTGGTAGACCGTTGCTTTCCCATACAGTTGTCACAGAAATAAAGCTCACTGTCCGCCAACTCTTCTACTTTGAAGAATCTTGTTAGACTGTAAGTCAAACTGCACACTTCTTCCTGATCCTTTGTCCGTCTTTGTAATCTGTCCGGAATGTCCAGAGAGAGATCTTGGAAGGCCTCGTGTGTCTTCGAGTCCGTACGACAGTTCATGCAATGAACCTGAAAAGAGATCCACAATAGAAACATTCATCCTACCAACATACATATATTGAATCTTTCTTCCTTAAGACACTTACCACACTGAGCAACGTGCCACCAAAAACTGCAGTCACAATACTCTGCTTTCCTCGTAGGCCAAGCGGTTCGTGTCCAAGTCTCGGGAGCAACTGTAAAAGTTCTGTGTGCAACCTATCAAGCATGTAGGTTAGAAATTCATGAGCGTCTTGTTGTTGGTAACCTCTAAAACGTGGTACCACCTTCCAAATGACGAGGAATAGGCACTCGGGCGAAATCGCCTGGCCATTTGAACCACCTAGGCTCAAACCCAGAAGGACCTTTCGCAATTCTTCAGCTAGAAGAGCATCGCTCAACTCCTTCGCTCTTCCTGGAGCAACAATTCTCCCTCTATGTGTGGGTGGTTCATCAAAGGCAATACCTTCCAAGCTCGGCATCTGTGTTAAATACTCGCAGAAGTGGCTGATGTTATTAAACGACTGCAACACGACGTTCATGAAGCAGGTGTTACCCAAATTCCTCAGGCCCACGACCTTCTTCTCTTTGGTATTTTTCGAGTTCCGTCGCTTCGACGCAGGCCTGTTGTCCCCACTTGTGCCATCCAATGAGTGCAGTCTTTTCCGGGTCCTTGGCCTAAAATCCAACCGGATTCAATTATGTCTAGGGTCTGATATATCAGCACAACACGAAAGCAATGTTTGGCTTATTCATAGCAACGATAAAATAAAAAATTCTTCGCTGGTCCCGAAAATCGAACCTACTTCTTTTAATAGGGTTCATGAACCCAAAACGAAGTTTTTGCTATATCTAAACTCACTCGATTTTCTCCGCTTACAAGCGAATATTTCTCCACTGACCAGTGGTTATCTAAAGAAAAGAAACTGTCGAGTTACGTTGCAACTCATTAATTTCGCAATTTAAGAGACAAGTGTAACTATGGATGGAGAGTCACTTCAGCGGATAAAGACCTAAAAGTGCTTCTGACAAGAGATGCTGAGTTTAAAAGAGCTCAACTCAGGCAATAAACTTGGACGCTTTTCTCAATTAAGGCAGAAAAATAGGAAGTACCAAGAGCCAGAGTAATTTTCAATTTTAACCCAAATTGTAGAATCTTTAAAGATTTAATTAAAAATTAAGTAATCTACAAAGGATTTTTACGGGTTGCTTGAGTCTCTTTAAAGCACGACTTTTTCAAACTTACCTGAGGTTTCGAACGACGACTTCGGCCTTCCAGAGGGCGTCCGCAGCTGAGGAATCTCCGTTCTCAGGACCATGTGGGGATGGGGTTGAGGTACTCCAGCTCTCATCGTTCTCCTTGAGTTCGCTCTTGCGGAAGGTATTCCGTCGGACAGCCTCGATGACGCCATTGTCGGTGTCGTTCACCACGTACTCGTCACAGATGTAACTGGAAGAAAGGATCTGCTACTGGATCTGCTCGACGACCTGATTTCATTTTCGCCTCTGCCTAGAAGCACTCGGGGTTACACTCACCAGAATACAGCCAGGTTTTCACAGTCTATGCACACAGCGTGCTGAGTATTTTTTTCATGATGCTGCAGTGCGTGCCCCGCCTCGTAACGTCCGCAGTGAATCGCCCCACAGTGCAGACACAGCCATGTACTCTTCTCCGTTCCGCATACTGTCAGACGGTACCCAAAATAGACAAAAATCAATTTTAGATTAAAATCGCTTGGATGGAAATCTAAAGAGATAGATATTACAGCAAGTTTCATTCTCCATAGGTAGGGGCAAGATTTTATCTCGATGACAAGCTGAAAATTATGCGATTATAAGAAAGGTTTCACAAAATCTCATAGGGTTTCAAGATTTTCGTGGAATTTATGAGGAATTTCAAGGATTTAGACCGGCATTAAAAAACTGAAACTTCGAAGAACCAGTGAAAAGTGAGACGCCCATCACGTAACTCGAAAAGAGCAAATGGAAACTGAATCCTGAGTTGCGACCACATTCTTTTCCTCTTGTCATAATACATGAAACCTTAGAACTTGAAGTGCAGTTGCTACCGTATTTTATCAAAACATGTTCACATTAAAGTTGAAACAAATTATCATCCAGAAATCAGTCGAATCTACTTGATGGGTGTTATATTTAAAATGTAGGACACATCAATAATGAAGAGGATGAAACGAGAACTCGACCGAATTTTGCATTTAGGGGAATATTAAAAACAGCAATAAAATTACAATAAATAGTTTATAGGTCAGCTGAATACCAATCATTTTATCTTTACTTGCACAAATCAAAAGCGGATGATTAATTACATACATCCAGAATTATCAATGTTCCTTGCCTTTACCATTTGCTATTTATTTCCAAAAATAGTAAGCCAGTAAATAATTGTCTAATTCATTGAGATAAAATATTTCTGCAATTGCAAATTCGGAATTAAAATTCCCAGTTCTATTTGGTTCTAAAATTCGATTGATACCCAGTCGATTCTCAGTAGTGATTTTCATTTCATACATCGCCAAGAGAAAGTTTCAGTTTCTCGAACATTTGAGATTGAAGGACAAAAGAAAAGTCATCTCTATGTCGTATGAATGTTTGTATTTTCAGAGTACATATGTACTTGCAGACTAACGTGCATGCTCGAGTGCAGAATATAGTACTCGTACAAGAGCAAGAAAAATATATAGGAAAAGCTGAGAGAAAAGCTGCACGCGTCTGCGACAGCGGATCTCACGCCATCCGATTAGTAAGCTGGCTGCTATCGATTTTGCAGCGTTGCATACTTAGCGACAGACTCGTTTTTCTTCTCCTTCCGAAGTTTTCCATGAACTCGTTACATATGAGAATCGAGGAAAATTTTGCAAAAGTAAAATTGCTACAAAGTATAAATAATAATAAAATAAGCGTTGCTCGGTACAGCATTTTAAATCGACCCCAAGCATCCCGAAGCGTTACGGGCTGCGAAGCGTGAACTCTTAGATTGCAGATAAATACGATGGTTCCAAATGCTTCGAACCTGAGACAACAAATGGGATGATTTCGCGAATTTGATGATGTTGCAGAGTCTGATATTCACTCTTGAAGACGAAGTTAATAATTTAAAACTGTTCAGGATTGTTTCAAATTAATTACATATATCAATAGGATACTTTCTGAATGCTAATTGTAAATTATATACATTTCAATAAGCAGTGAATTGGTATTTCACTAAAGAAAAATGTATAATTAATTGAAACAACAATAATTTGTTTGGTCACGTGACCTATGTATGTGACCTGGAAAAAAGCTAATGAAATAGCGAAAAGGAGGTCACAAATTCATTTCGTTATAATTTAATTAATGTTGAGTGAATACTCATAAATCTTTAGTTGAATTGCACAAAATTTACTGCGTGGAATTATAAAAAATTTAGATTAAGATGGAATTTCACATTAAAGCTTTGAAACCTTAATAGTTTTAATTTCAAAGTTTAAACTAGTAGGATTTTGTAAGTGTCTAAAACCATTGCGGACTAGGTAACAGTTTTCCCGCAATGTTTTTTTCTCAAATAACTAATGACTAGAGATCCTAAAAGGAGAGTTGAGACAGCTTACCCCTTTCACTGTACTTCGGACGAACGGAATCGGAAGTTGTTGCAAGGGCGCCAAAATTCGTTTATTGGGTTTATCGTTTTGAATCGAATATGACGTTTATGTCATTAAGTGTTTAAGGTTACATTAATAATTGTGTTAACTGTCTGCATTTTCGCAATGTTTGCCATTTATTAAAATTGATATACAACATAAATCATGGTGACTTGCTGCATTTTATACTGCAACAAATGTGGTGGAAAGAGTTCGAAAACTTTTCCAAAAAATGAAAAGCTCCTGAATTGTGGCTGCGAAATATTAATCCTCAAGATTGGACACCAAGTGCATCGTCACGGGTTTGTGAGGTAAAATCTGTAGAATATTAGAATATAAATAATATTATAAGCAAAATTTATTTCCAATTAATTTAATTAAAGATGTACTTTTCGCCTGAAATGTAGATAACAGTGGGCAATGAAAACAGTCTTAGAGATTATGCTATTCAAACAAACACACATTGTCTCAACTCTCCTTTTAGGATCTCTACTAATGACGAATCTCTGAAAATATTTCGGTTACGAATTTATTCCTGACATCACAAAAGATGCACGATCGTTAGAAAGAAACCTGTATCGTGAATCATGAAAGGCTGAACAACGAAGAACGTAGAGGGGATCAGGAATTGAAGAAGCTCCCCACTGCTTCAAAAAATTAGAATGTACAGTCTCAAGTCTCGACTCTTTTTTTTGTCATTTGTCCTTGCAACGTAAATCCACGTGTATTTTTGTTACCCAATGTTACAACAAGGCTAATGAACTTTGATTTTTGTTAATAACTCAAGAAAAGATTCCTTCCCACTTGAAAACAAAACTAAAGATGTAATACTACAATCGGGCTTGTTTGAACCACTCTTCCGCAATAAAAAAAGGATGAAAGGTAGTCCTTTTTTTTAAGTTAACTAAAAAACTGGAATTATCTTAAACGTTCCAATATTCAGGTAAATTTCTAAATACGTTTAAAATAATTCCAAGAACATAATCTGTAGATATTCGAATAAAGTATACAAAAGGGGTTCCGGAACATTCAAAATTTATGATAAGAGAATGCAATTTGAATGCTTTATTTCTTATCAAGACTTTGTTTCCAAGGCTTTAATTTTACAGCGAGCTTCAACTTAGAGTCGTCAGTACTAAAGATAATCGTTTCAATAATTAACGTTCATAAACTCGACCACTCCGTTCACTCCCTTTTCTCACTCTTTCCCTTCTAATAAATTCTCCAAGATTCTTTTTAAAATCCTTCAACTATAACTATAAGACATGCTTAGCCCTGACATTGCCCGATCGAATTCAACGAATATTGCGCAGTAAATCTTGGCTTCTGCAGACGTCTAGAAATTTCGATCAAGGTAAAATAATGAAAATAATTCCCAATGAATCTGGAGTCATACCTACTTTGAAAATGGGACTCGACTCGCGAATCCAAGGGATCGTAAAAAGTAAAAGAAAGGTCGGCTTGCACGTTTCGGCGTAAATATAGTCTCGAGGTCGGACAAAGCGAGGCAAGATGGAAGGTCTGTGAAGGCAAAAAGGGGGAACGAGTCGGCAAACGGGAAAAGAAGAAACCGAGGCCCTTGGATTGACCCTTCGACTTTCTTTCGATTAAACATCCAAATATCTTACGATATTAATCAATAATTATAATTATGTACACAAATTACGAACTTGGGGTTAAAAAAACTACGATTCCCAGAATCTAATCCCAAATCAAGAAAAACGTGTACTTGTCTCTTATCTCGCGAATTCTAATGACGGATCTCAGGCCAGCTGATTAGTACCGTCTGGTATTGATTTTCCAACGCGACCGCGCACACATACGAAACACGAGGAAAGAATGACGCACACGCGCAAAATTTGACACCCACGGCCCGACCGAACTTGCACCCACATCTAATTTGCGAATCTTGGTTCAAATTTCAAATAGAGGTTCGACTTTCGGTTTCAAATTCAAATTTGAGATCAGTATCTGGTGCATTCTTATGCAGCCTTCGGAATCAGTTTTGACATTTACTTATAGTGTAGCTAGGTAATTTCTTCTACGTTTAAATAGATAAGCTACTATGTATGATCCTCTTCAAAATTGGTACTTAACTTTTCTAAAAATCAAAAAAAGAAACTTTATTAAAACCATTGTTGTGCAACTTTTTGCGGAGTAAATAATTTAAGAGATAACCTAAAATGGAATCAAAAATTTCCTACACTCGATAACACGCGAATTTTCTTAACTGTATGGAAAGGGATGGGTGGGGAACGGTTTCCTGGAAAAACGGGTTAGAGTTAGAGCTTGCGGAGGGTTCTCAAGGCCGGGAGAAAAACGGCCTGAGGTGGCTCGTCTCGGGTCCAGGAAAGGCGAGACTTGTTTGGACTTGTTTCTACTTCTTGTGGAGCGTGTAGGGCAATTTTTGAATTTTACCTGCACAAACGAACGGCAAATCCTTGGAGTATGTCGCCTCAACATCGTCAACGATGATGGAGACGCTTTGAGCAAGGTGTGGGCACTCCATCTTTTTTTTCTATATTCTATTGGTCGATGGTCCCCGGATGGCCCTAGGGGCCCACCGAGCGTTTTCTTTCTTTTCTTCTCTCAGTCTGTGTTGGCTGAATGTAGAATGCCGATTGTCTCGTGTCTCTCTTGTAGAGACAAGAAACAAGGTGTGTGGTGTCTCGCTCCTTATGAGGGATTACAATGAGACGAGAGACACAGAGTGCCCCGAGGCATCCCCGAGGTATCCGTCACATAGCGAGGTTTATAAATTGAGATAAAGTGGACACGACCGCGATGCTCACATTCAGCAACGATTGGCAAGCAGGAACTGAATTGAACTATTAGACTGAGTGCTAGGTTGGTGATAATACTGAGACCAAACTGAGCCTGAACAAAGGTCTGAACCAAGGGAGAGCGGTTTAAAAACCACGGAGGGTCGATTCGGACGCACCATGCGCGACGAGCCACACAAGCGTCAATAGAACTCTCAAGTCTCAACTCAACTCGGTGGCTAATTATTGCTTGCTTGTTGCAAGAAGCCAAGCAGCGGTCGAATTAATGAGTCGACTCGCCTCACGAGTCACGAGCCTCGAGAGTCGAGAGACGGCGCTGCCGCCACTGCTTACTGGAAATTTGCTGGAAAGCACAAATGCCCACAAACAAATGCCTTCCTTTTTGCACATGTTGAGTTGGGTGATTTTCAATGGTTAGGTTAGGTCGCGCAGCCTCCATGAGCCTTTATGCGCAAAAGTCTGCGCAGAAGGAAAAATTCCAACTCACAGGGTTGTGGTGGAGGTAAACAGCAGGAGCGTAGCTAGAAGGTTCCGTGCCAATTAAAGCTTTTTGTTCCTTTTTTCTTGAATTTTCTTCGTATTTCATCAAGATTTCCATTTTTCGCAATTTTAGTGTGAAATTTTCAATTTTAGAGTAAATGCACTCAAAATTTATTTCGAAATTTGATCAAATATCACGGTATGAGATATCATAATTTTGTGGTAATCTTTTTCAAGTAATTGTTTAAAATATTAACTAATGTAAAGAAAAAATGACCTATATGCACATCCTCTTAGATACTACATAAAAGTTCAGACACGTTCCCACCCCCAACTAACTAGATATTGATTTATTATAATTCGCTAAGTTATATGGCGAAATATTTTATAATTTTACCAAACCTCTAATAAAACTCTTATCGTACTTTCTACTATCTTTTATCAAATTCAATTTGGGTTTTTTATTCCTATTGACGATAAGAAGATAGCGTAATTCCCTGAATGTTTTTTCTTTTTATCCTATACCAACCTATACGTGAATCACTATTCTACGCCGTTTCATATTATAGTTCAAGAACAAACAATGAAACAGTTTAGTTTAATGGATTAACGATTTGAATATGATGATATTTATAGATACCGCATGAAAAGATCCTCTGTTTCAAAACACATTTCAAAAAATGGAAAAATGACTGTCCTTATGTCCATTTTATTAAAAAATTTCCTAGCCTTAAAAATGTAATACAATTTCAAAATCCACTGATAACAGATTAAAATTCAGCTCACTTTCTAATTAGATTCATATAGAGCAAAGTAGTTTTAAAAATGTATTCGAAATTACATCAATATATTTCGCTTGTCAGTTTTTTTTTCAGAATCTAGAAACAAACGAAATTAAAAATTAAAACAATTCTTCTTTGTGTATCAAATTTATGTCAATAAGAAACAAATCATTGTAAAATTTTAATTTTTAATTTTTAAAAACAACAAGAAATTTCGAATGGAATTGAATGAACCAATAGAAGTTGAGAGTTTTTGTTTATTCTGTTGCCTACAATGTTTCTCTACCAACTCCTTTTCGCGGGAAATCCTACATGAAATTACCTGAAAATACCGCATACCGCATGAAGTGGGATTACTGCGTCTTTTGTTTTATTCTTTAAATTGGCGTTAATTTTTATCATTTTGATAATAATATATATTCTACACGCGTCTGAAAGTTATTTGTATGATTCTCGCTAAAATTTTAAAAAGTTGGGTTGACTTATTATACGAGAATGGTATAAATCAACACTCAATTTTTTTGAGGTTATGGACATGGATAACGATTTTCCGTCGACGCAAGTTTGCGATCGAAATGAAGATTTTGAGCTGTCACAAAGTACTCAGAGTACTGGAAACCATGATAAAGATGAAAGAAAACAAGTAAGGATTTCTCATTTTTTATATCTTCTGAATTTAAAGAGAACAATTTGAAGTACATACAGGAAAGTATTGTATCATACCCTAATATGTCTGCGTCCATTCCAGACATTCTTGTTTACATTTCTTCGACCTTGATGCAAGTGTTTTGACTATCAATGATCATCAATTTTCTCTTAGCTATGAATAGTTTCATGTCCAAAAAATGATTAGTTCAATTAAACAAAGTGCCTATATACATAATGATGTTTTGTATACACCCATGATTATTATCCTATTATCAATTAAATTTGATTTTAGGTTGGAGTTTTGATTGTAGATGATACACAGTATCCAATTTACACAGGCACGAACACTATAGGTCGTCACGCATCAAATAATATTGTTCTTAAAGATGCAGTAAGTATTTTAGTGTAAAAATGAATTTGAAGCAAAATTAAAAATATTTTTTAGACGAATGTCATTACACATTACAGACTGTTTCTAAACATCATGCGGAAATTGAAGGAAGGCGAAAATTCTCCTTCATTTGTGACTTGAAATCTTGCAATAAGATAGTTCTCAATAAAGTGAGTTATTCGTTATTACCGCATTATACATCAATAAAGACTATTATTGAAAAAAATGAATATTTTTATTACATAATTATGGATTAACTTAATTCATTATTTCTTTAAAATTCTTTTAGAAAGAAAATATAAGTAATAAATACTAGAAATAACAAAATGAATTTATTGTAGGAGAAATTGCTGCCAAATCGACTCTTCGAATTATCCGATGGAGCTTCTTTGCGAATTGGAAAAATCACAGCTACTTATAAAAAACTCAGCAGTTTAAATGAGAGTATTTTGAAAACTCCAACCGTGCCAAGATGTAACGAAATTATTGCCAGTACGCCAGATTCTGTATTGGTAAGTATAAATTCTTTTCAGACACCTTTTATAAAAGCGTCACCTTAATCTTTTTTACACACTACATAACATGGAATAATTAAAAGCTTAGGGCCTTTTCCGGATTTTCTACGTATTACATAATATCATTTTGCCAATCTGATTTCTTTTATCTACTATTATCTCGCTCTTTATCGTTACCTTATTATCTCAAGGTTTTCTCACTCGAAAATAACTCTTATACCAAGATAAACTTTGTTATATCTATTGGATTGTGCTATTCGACAAAAATTCATTATATCTTCTGAGATATTATCGACTCAAAATCAGTAAAAGCAGAACCATGAGATGCTTTAAGTCACTTTAAGTATGTCACTGCTTAAGAATCTATTCTCTACTCAATCAATTTATACAGAACACCACCGATGACGATTCATCCATAGTTTACGGAACTCAAAAAGACTCAGAGGCCTCATCCGAATTCCGTCGACCTTCCGTACCACCTCAGCGACTCGAAGGCAATCAGAAAAATTTGCATCTGGAGTTTTTTAATGACGATAGCTTGCTTAATTCTGAAAGTGGATCCACCAGCATTTACGAACATGAACCTCAGGCGATTCTGCAACCAAAAAAGAACTACTCTTCTGGAATTCACGATCTGAAAACCCAGGAAATTATACTTAAGAGTTCAGAAACGTCTAATCCAAAATCATCTGAAAGTGCTGATGAAATTCTCAAAGCCGATACACAAGCTTTGATAGTAAACTCGAATCTACCATTTGAAAATTTAAATCAAGATTCCAAAGTCGACGACGAAGGAATTTTCAATCGCTTGACTCAGAAAGCTACTTTAAATTCTAAAGAAATTCACGAAGAAACAACTCAGGCTTATAACGCTAAAAGTCCTGTTTCCTACTCAAACGTTTACGAAGAAGCAGCACAGGTTTCTAAATTTAAAAGTCTCACTTCTCACTCTAAGAAATTAAATAAAACTATTCCAAGGATTGAAAATTCGGAAACAGTGGAAGCAATTTCGAAGGAAGTTTCAGTTTCTACAAAATTTGATAATATCCACGAAGAAGTCACGCAGGCTTTTTTTCCCGAAAGTCCGAAGGCAAGTAAATCGGTGAAGTTCACAAATTTGAATAAGTGCGACTCGATAATTGCAGATTCTGATACCGATGAAGAGGGTCTTTTCGAGAAAGCGACTCAGAAAGTTCCCACAAATCTCAAAATCAATGAAGAAGAAACACAGGCTTGTCCAATTAAAAGTCCACTAAAGACTGGAAATTTGGGAACAGTTTCAAGAATTGAAGATTCAGTTACAGACGAAGAGGGAGTTTTTGAGAGAGCGACTCTGAAAGTTCCCGCAAATCGAAAAATCGATGAAGAAGCAACACAAGCTTATCCAATTAAAAGTCCGACAAAAACTAGAGAGTTAGGAACAACTTCAAGAATTGAAGATTCTGATACAGACGAAGAAGGAGTTTTTGAGGGAGTGACTCAGAAAGTTCCCACAAATCTCAAAATCAACGAAGAAGCAACACAGACTTGTCCAGTTAAAAGTCCACTAA
>JAUEJJ010000004.1:4062078-4078619 GCA_032164275.1 Synergus coniferae
AGGGTCCTACAATTCTGTCGCATCAAGTACCAGTTTGCGTCCTGACGCAAATAGGGGCGACAAGTTGAACGCAAATATATCCAAAAGCGAATCAGACTGTCGCAACGACGTATACAATAACATCTTTGCGTGATTTTCAAATTTTCTGGTGTAATTTGTTTAAATTTGTCAAAAGTTTTGAAAATTTTTTTTTATAAATGTAAATATTTAGAACCAGATAAACGTACCTTATAATGTTTTAACTTTAATTACAGAAATTTTTAATTTAATACCTCAATAAATTTAGAAGTAACGTTGCAGAGAAAAAAATGTCGATAAGGTAGGGATCAGATAAGTATTACATGGCCTTAAGGTACATTTATTTTGTCCTAAATGTTTATTAAAATAAAAAACTTTCAATAATTCGTTTCTATAAATCTAATTATTTAGGATCAGATAACTGATAACTGATACATGGCCTTAAAGTATTATTTTGTCGTTCACTGAAATTCGGTGGGTGTGATGAAGTTTTATTTAATTTTAATAAAATTCAATACTGCTATATGTGAATAAAACTTGAAAGCACACAAGAAATATGAAATGCAATAGTAGACACGTTTTGCAAACCTGAGGTTATAGGATCAAGGTATAAATGCGTAAGCTACATCGTTTAATTAATATTGATGTGAGCAAAATTCAACGTCATTGAGAACGCATTTCGTATATTTTTGCATTATATTGCTCCTTCTGTAATACCTTGCGATTCATTCATTCTTCAAACATATAATATTCTTTATTTCTTGAATGAATTACATAAACACATAATTATATATAAGATATTATATAATATAAGCAAGAACAATAAGAATCTCTTTCAATAATAAACAATCAATTAGTTTGAACTTTATAAGTTTATACACAGCTTTACACCCTTATCGACGTTTGGCCAGCCCTTTTCTCGATCAGAGCCATCTGAAGTGGGGGCTGAACTAATTATTTATAGAGTCCTATTAGCCCCTGATCTATTTTTCTGCAGGTGACTCGTGATGTCTGATAATGAAAGCCATATCATTTCGTGGGGCAGAGAGACGAGACGTTTGAAACTGTAGTACCGTATCAACAAAGTGGGCAGTACCCTAAGAGAATAATTTCTTTAATTCGCTTCAATTCACCACAGCTCGCTGTTAGTGCGAAAAGCAACCAATCAAACGCAACCAATCGCGCAATGCGCGATTATACATCCTCATGAAACCCGCGATGGGAACACTGGTACATACGTCCCTGACTTGTTTACGTTTTCCAATTCACTCGCAATAACGAATGACCAACCAAACCTAGCGGTACCACGGGAGTCTAGTGTAAACGAAGTAGTAGGATCTACTTCCTATGGTTTAGTCTCTCCATATTTAGTAGGATCTACTAAACATTTATCTCCGTGCAGTTTTAATTTGAATAATAAATATATACCAATCGTTAGATTTTCCTGCAATTTTATATGCCTATAAGCTTTACCGAAGATACCCAAATGAATAAACTGAGATTCTCGATATAAGCATTGTAATCATAAAACAGTACACGTATACAGTGTGTACACTGTACAGTGTACAGTCATACAGTGTATACTGACAGGAATGCAGGTGCCATGACTTTTTCCTAATTTCTTATCTTTAGATCGTTGACATTAGAAATACTAACACTTATCAGATACTATTACGTATTTCTTCAAATAGTCTCATTTTTGAAGTATGTATAAATTTTTTTGTCACATATAGAGATGTTATTTAACAACAAAATAAGTACGCAAACAGTTCTCAAATCTTCTGAAATAAAGATTCATAGCAAAAATCTGCTAGATCTAATGCTCAACATATGAACACACAAAAATATAAATACATACAGTAAAATGAAACACCCGAGATCGAATTCACATCAGCTGGTTTAATTCTGTTTAGATATAAATATTATTTTCGGAGAAAAAAGTTTCCAATAAATGTCATAGAGTTTAAAAGTACAAAATGTACTTTTTTAGTTTAAAAAATAAGTATATAAATACATCGGCTTGGCGTAAAAGTAGATAGTCAAAGTCAGGTTATCGCGTTTCATAAATTGCAAATTCGTTGAGGCGATGTAGAGAACGACATGATCAAAGGTCTTCCCTGAGGCCATGGTCATTCCTTTCTTAACTTTTCTGCTATCTGTGTAATGTCTTATATATATAGGAAAATCTCAAAATGACATAATATTGTATACGCATAATATATTATTGATATTTATGGTATTTTAAATAAAGTGAAGTTCAATAGACTTAGCAACCAACTTGAATATCAAAAATGTGTAAGCATTTTGCTATTATGGAACACGGAGAAAAAAGTATCCCCTAAATGTACTGGAGATTATATCTTAAAGGATTTATGTTTTTGTTACAGAAAAAAAAGTAACAATGACAAATTTTTTGAGTGAATATTACTTCCCAATATGTCAGGTTTACTTAAAATATCTGTAAGCGTTCACTGTAAGCGTGACCGGAAATATCTGTAATATTTACAGGTTATATAGGTTGATTATACAAGCACTTTTTAGTATACTCATATTTTGTAAGTCTGACATAAAAAGTCTGTAGACGTTACAGACTTTTTCGGTTGTGCATATTATACCCTCATCCATATGGACGCGTCTGCAGGAAAAAAATGTGCACGTTGCGCTAAATGAAGTGAAAAGATATAGTTTTAAATAATATATAATGATTTATTATTTAATTTGAGTCGCAAGAGGTTAGATAATAAGAATGTGTTGTGCTATTATAATAAGAAAATCGTGTTTCTAAAGTGCAGTTCAATGTGAAAGTATATGTCCCAAAAGCTGGAATTACAACATCGCCTAGTTAATTCAAAAAGGGGCTATATCAAAATTAAGTGCTCATTTTTAGTGCTCTCGATCTTGTGCCTATTTCGAAAATTCCAACTCTTTTATTTTTTTTTTATACGAGCCACATTCAATCCCCATACATTTTCAGTCAAATACACATACATATATGAAAGTGTGTATTTGAAAATCTAACCACAAAAAGCGAGGTTAAATTTTGACAGATTTTTACGGGAGAAATAAATATAAGCAGATACAAATGAAATAGTGCGAGGTTACCAAATCAATTAATATTAGGCAACTTCACACTAACTCGACATCATTAATAAATTCTTATACTATATAATTCCGATTTAGAGAATATATGAATTAATACACATTTTAATATCTTACATATAGTAATTACAAATATTATCTCTGTAATCATTGCAGATTTTTATCTATAATTATTACAGATAATAATTTTCTGTAATCGTAATATACACATATTTTTCTGTAACACTTACAGATACTTGTCGGTATTCCTTACTTACTTACTTACTTAAAATATGTATTCATATAAATATAAAATATATATTCATATATAAAATAAAATAATATTTTAAAATATATATTCATATTCCTTACTTACTTACTTAAAATATTCCTTACATAAAATTCACGTAAATATAATTATTATATTTACGTGAATTTTATGTAATGAGTACTGAAATTTTATGCTGTCACTATATATATTATTAGCATAGAAAATCTAGACTTTTCGGTAAGTTTAACTGATTTTTTTTCTCCGTGAATAGAAACATCGGCCAAAAAGGTCTAGAATACTATTTTAAAATGCAAATTCAAGATTACCATGACTTTACTAGTCTTGCCATCGGTCGATATATGAACTAAAATACTTGTAAAAATAGATAATAAAAGACTACACAGAAAATGCTAGTTTTTTTTCTATCCTAACTTTTTAGATGCTACAGCCCTCTAAAATAATTGAAAAATACTTTTTATCCACCGTCCAATAAAAATCATTTGAAGCAGATAAATAAATAAATATATATATAAATTTATAAATAGGGTAATGGGATAGGTACACTGATGGTCATGTCTTAAAATTTGTCACACCAGAATTTCACAATGAATTCAATTAATTTCAAAATAATGTGAAATCCCGGTGACAAATTTTAAGGCATACTCGTATATGATGAGATGTACAGTTGTACACTGTACAGTGATTGGCCACTTCAAAATGATCATACTATTAGGAAATATTGACAATTAAAACTTTTATAATAAATAGTAAATGACCCATCATCGTTTCTTAATCACACCCTTATAAACCTTTTCATTTCAACCTTATATACAACAATTTTTTTACTTTTGGAGAAAAAACAGTTTGAGGAAATACATGTTCAAAATAAATAATAAATCATAAACCCCAATTCTGCTGAAATATTTATGTCTCATTTAAACCGCTTATTATATAATCTGAATAATATAATCTTCTTATTATAATCTTTTCTCATCACTCAAGATTCTAAAATCGTCGCCCATTTCAATATTTATAACAGAACCCAATCGAATAATCAATCTTTATTCTTATAATGTTACATAATTCTTGTTTGACATATTTAATGAAATATGGATAGATTAATAGATTACTGGATAGAAGCTAATTACTAAAAACTTTTTTAACGAATTATATTGCTAATTATTTTTGTACGTGCGTGTCAGACGGAAAGGGACAAAAAGTTCTGAACGGCAATTTAGATTTATGTAAATTATGAATGATCTCAGATTCTCATAATTAATATTTATAAAAGGTCATGCCATTTTTTAAAATATAAACGTAAATATTATAAAGAGCAAAATATATATATATATATGAACAGCTAATATTATTTAGTATTTATGTAATGTTCCAGTTTAATTTGTTATGTATAATACACATTTTTTTTCTTTATCATTTGCCGATATTATATAAATCCAACGACATTTGGATTTGTAATATGAATATTATAAATTCACATACGAATAATAATAATATAATGATATTATATGTTTATATATATAATATATCATTATATTATAATATATATATATATATATATATATATATATCTCAGACAACAAAAATGTATATATCCCCTTCTATAGGATATCAATTTTATTCGATGGGAGCACAGCACTAACGCGTAATTGTGATCTAATTATATCTCTGATTTGATTTCCTATCTGGGTTTGCGATTAATTCGACTTTTGATCTCGTTAATTGTATTCACTATATATATGTATGATATTATACATATACTTATTTTAGAATTTCACTGAAGAAATTTATTTTATATACTCTAACTTTGTTAAGTATTAAAATAAAAAGTGAATTCATGTGAATGTTTAAATAATATCAGATAGGTACGTACATTGTAATCTGATTTCTCGATGGAAAATGGAAAGCGTTCAAATCCGGAATCTTCAGATTTCTTTAAGCTTGAAACAGAGGATGTAAATGAAAATAATTGTTCTCTTTAACACTTATAATTTCTTTAACCAAATATTCATTGACTTATAATGAGTAAATGAAATAATAAGACACGGACTCGGGCAATGCGCGCTGGCCATATGTTGATAAACTTGATGGAAGTAATAGGTATATGGAATATAGATGGACGACCTTCCGAGGGCGCGGCGGCGTGCTCCGCCTCCGTCGGGTAATTGGAGAAACAATGGCAGCCTTCTCGTTTCGACTTCCATAACTTAGCTTCCAACTTCCATAGTATGATTTCGATTCCGAGCACACGTCAAGAATTTCAAGGGCTACTTTTCGAGAGTCCACTAACTCGAAAACCGGTCTCGAGTAGTCGTTCTCTTGCGAAACGTTCCAACCATTAAGGAAAAAATTTCCGAAAGTCAGGAGTAAAATGGACGCGAGATGCGACGCGCACGAAATAAAAATATTATTGCACAAACAACCTTCACATTTCTAAGTTTTTCACCAACTCGTTTAATAAAAAGAGAGTCACGAAGTTCTCAACAAATTTAACGTCACCTTTAAAATAAGAACAACAGAATAATATATATATATATATATATATATATATATATGTAAATTATATGCAAATTATATGTGAAAGTTATTTTTGAGGGGTTAATTAACCCCTCAAAATTAATTAATTACTCATTATTTGGTATGCACTCTATTTAGCATCGAAACTAATCTCAAAACGTCCAATTCCTTTATCAATTTTAGCGCATAAATAAACTTTTCTTAATTATCTCAAAAAATTATTTGTATTTTAGACGCTAAGCTTGAGAAAATAAAAATCAATAAAATCGACCAAAAGTACACGGACAAAAAAGTATTCCCTAAATATACTAGGAGATTATATATGTTAAAGAATTTATGATTTTTTGCAGAAAAAAAGTAACAAAATGACAGATTTTTTGAGTCAATATTACTTCCCAATTTGTCAGGTGTACTTAAAATATCTGTAAGCGTTCACTGTAAACGTGACTAGAAATACATATCTGTAATATTTACAGGTTGTATATACGTTTGACTTATACAAGCACTTGCTGCGGTACTCATATATTTTGTAAGTCTTACATAAAAAATCTGTAGATATTACAGACACTTTTTCGGTTGTGGATCCATGTGGACGCGTCTCGAAAAAAATAATGTGCACGTTGTGCTAAATGAAGTGAAAAGGTACAGTTTAAATATAATATTATCATTTATATAATTAATTTGAGTCGCAAGAGGTTAGATAAATAAGATGTGTTGTGCTATTAATAATAAGAAAATCGTATTTCTAAAAAGTGCAGTTCAAAATGTCAAGGTGTGTATTTGAAAATCTAGCCGCACATAAAGCGAGGTTATAGATTTTGATAGAGATTTTTGCGGGAGATCCTATAATTTACAAATGAAATATATCAATTAATAGAACTTCGCACTAGCTCATTAATAAATTCTTATACTAATTCCGATTTAGAGAATATGGATTTTAATATTGTATACACAATACACATTTTAATATCTATAATACACTCTGATTCTCAGTGACTCTTTTCTCGCGATTTTAATTAGTGAAATTTCACTGATTCCCCAGTCAAATTCCACTGATTCTCAATGACTATTTTCTCACGATTTTGATAAGTGAAAAATCCACTGGAAATCAGTGAAAATTCACTGAAATTTTCTATGTAGTTAAGTGATAATTACTGAAAATTAAATGTTAAATATAAATATGTATTGTATACAAAATTTTCGAGACTGGTTTTGCTATAAAATATATAATATGTTGTTAATTTAAATCAAAATGCGGACCATGCGATTTAATATTTAAGATATTTATATGTTTAACATCCGGGATGTTATTACAGAAACATTTTTTATTCAATATCCGTATAAATACTAATTTTTAACATCATATGTTTAACATATCCTATATAATATGTATGTTTAATTGTAACATCTATATATATATATATATATATATATATAAAACGCATAAATATCTATTTTTCTCAGTGTGTGTGGTTTTTTAAACATTAAACAGGCGAACAACATGCGAACAATAAAATTATTAAAAGTTATAATAGCAAATAAATATATGAATATTTAATGGGGTAAACTATTCTTGTAACTTTTTAAAGAAAAATTCAATATGGGACTGACATCAATTAAATTTTGCATTTTATATATATAATATCCAAATATAGGGTAAAGGTTACATAGGGGATTGGTCGATCCCTTTTGACAATATTTGGCTATATTACTTCAAAATAACCTTATAAGTATTAACAAATACCGACAATTAAAACTTATAATAAATAGCGTGTATATATTAGTGTGGTTGAGAACAATTTTCACAATGGAGAGAAAGTGCAATGTACAAGAAAATTTGCAAAAACACGTTACATGGGGGGGGGTTACTTCATATATCACGTATAAAAAATTTTCTGAAATTTTTACAAAATGTGTGAATACTTTGCTACTTTACTTAAAATTTTCTGTAAATATTACATAAATTCTCAGAAAATTGTCGGCATGATTTTTTGTACTGTTTCTGTTATACATATCATAATATTTAAAAGTTTAGCAGACTTTTTTTCTTACGTTACGTAATTTGTAGTTATGTATGGCCCCTGCTAATTAAAACTCAGCATTTGCAGTGATCTGATTTTTAAATTTTTTTCTCAAACACTGGAAACTTTCAATAATAAGTCTAGATCAATGTTTATGTTGATTACCTAATTGTTTTGATTATTTTTAAATATTTTTATTTCTTTCCACAAACTTCTTTATTCTATTTCGCAACAATAAAGTCAAGGACCATTGATATTTCAAAACAATGCAATGAAATTAACGCTATAATTGAAAGTTTTATTATAGTTTTTAAAATTAGTAAAATTTTGTTAATAAAAAAAACAAAACTTTATATATATATTTTTTTTACTGCAGTTATAGTTTAGTGCAGAACGTTTACTAACAATTTTTAATTAGCATTTGCATTTCGCGATTACTTCCTTTATATTATAGAGTTAGTGAAAGTTGTTCATTAATCCACCCCTTAAATTATCTAATAGTTATATTATCACCATAGTTTTATTATTACCACAGAAATAAATTGTTGTGACAAGTTCCGGTAATATATAAAAATATTGTTGAAATGTTGATAAAATTATAAAATTTGGCACATTTGACTTATTTAAATAATGCCCAATCGTTTACTAATTCATTGAATATAGATTTATATGTATATTTGTATATAAATAATTGATGAATGAAACAATATGTTACTGCGAATATATATATATATATATATATATATAGAAATATATATTCTTTTGCCAACAACTTTCTTATCTTAATCAATTTCTACATAAAAGAATCTCAAGTCATGTCTTTGTGACTAATAGAGATTTTCAAAATAATTTTCATAAAATTAAAAAATCAAACAATTTTCCACTAAAATTTATAACTTGAACAAGTAATTCAGTGGGCACGAAATTTGTTGAGGGCTTTACTACATCGTTACGACATTTTTAAGATGTCGTTAAAATGTAAAAACATCGTCAAATTTTGTGCCCACTCTGGGAAGATTTTCCAAATCAAAGACGAAGAATCCTATTTGCTTATTCGGAGTATAATGTATACAATTATACATACATATATGTATATATATTTTCGGTATTTTCTGGCATCTGAAGCGTTTGAATCTCCTCTTTTCACTTTCTCCATTAATTAAAATGCTGCTACACCTGTACCTTATTCTGAAGGGCATCGATAAGGACGTACACGAGGAGGGTGATTTCCTCCTCATCGGATCCAAGCGCGTTACTCTGGAGGCCGGCAGTCGCCACGTAAAGGGCGACCAGGTGCGTCGGCCCCATTCCTGTCGTCATCTGCATATCCGGCGTTGGTGAGGGTTGCAACCCTCAGAACAAGTTCCTCAACAATTTTCACCGCACCCGGATTTTCGTATCTTCACGTAAAAAAAGATTTAAAAAAACACTATCTCAACACCCACGGAACACTCGCGTCAATTGGCGCTCCGGCGCAGGTAATCGCACAACTACTAACACGACATGTCGCCTGTTGCGTCGAACCCGTTACGTCGCACTGCGTTACTACCTGAACTACCTGAGAGACTTTTTGAGGTTATGAGCAGCGACACACCTTGTGAGAATACTTTTCGTTTGGAGGGGGGAAAGGAGGTTCACTTTTTTCTTAAACAGGGGAGCACCGCAGTACTGCACTGAAAATAATTCTGACTTTTGGGTACGACGGCGTCGTGCCGGCGACGACGAGGACGAACACGAGGACGACGGCTCCGTGAAACGATGGACTGGTCGACCCCCGTCGCGCGCGCGCGCACCGTCGTTTGCTCACCTGGCGACTGCGCGTCACCGCCTGCTTCTTCCTTTTCCCCTCTTGTTTATCCCCCCTATTTAACACCCCTTGTCGTATCCATGAGTATCCGACAAGTAAGATACTTTCTAGAATTACGGACCAACGACTTGTCAATAGTGTGTTTCTGTGTGTTTTCATTTTTTTATTATGACGGTCATAGAGCACGAAATTGTTTTAAGGAATTATATTTTGTAATGTTAACGTATTTTCATGATTTTCTTTAGCGATGTTAACTTGCGTCCTTTTGCGGTGAATATTATTCTGGAACGGCTCATTTGAATTATATAACCAAAAAAAAATTTAATTAGTATAATTTCTATATCCACGGAGTTCATGAACAAAGGGATTTTCATTTGGATCAAAATTTCTATTTTTTGGGCTAAGAACCTGAATTTTTGCAACCTCAAAAATCTGAAAAATCGAACTTTTTGGGAAAATCGTCGCCTTTTATTTAAAATCAAAATTTCACTAAAAACATCGGTCACGAGAGCTTCGACTATTAGGAATGTATGCCAGATCAATCTTATGTTAGTACAAAAATGAACGTAGATCTTAATTATTGAGAAATATAAAATTATGCGATAAACAACGACAAGGATTCAATTTATTCCTTAACGAGAATTTTTTTATCAATATATATATATATGAAGAATGAAGCATGAAGTCAAATGGCCTGACCTTTTCATTAATCACAAACTCATAACAATAACATATTACGTCACATGTATAATAATATACAAACATGTATATTGTATATACCTATATAATCACATTATAAAATTTATTTTTACTTAATAATAATAAAAATAATAATAATGACGATAACAATAATAATAATATCAATAATAATAATAATAATCATCATCGTAGCCTTTTATGTTGTCTTATTTTGTTCAATTCCGTGTTGCAATTATTGTAAAGTTTTGCGTTGCAAAAAGGTTTGTTGCATCCTATCGACGTATCGTTGTTATCACCAACGGAGGAACGCAATTGATTTTTGGTTCTATAATTTTATTGTTACCACGTCCAAGGACTTTTGCAGTGAAAATATGTTGAAGAAAGGAAAGGCGGGCAGAATTCAATTAAGGAACGAAGGAACCTGATTTAACTGCACAGGTTAAGGTATATAGCAAGGTGCATAGACCCTCCACTCACCAAGCTCTCCATTTCTTATTTCTAACTTCTATTTTCTATTTAAGTATAAGAAGTTTCTAAAGTTTGAATAATAAAATAAGTCCAAGTTAGTTAAAATAATTATCAACTGCAGTAATCTTTCTCATTATTACCTCTAAAATGAAGTAAACTTTTATAACATATAACACCATATAATATATTCATATATAATTTTATCGGAATTTTATTTTTAATAAATTAATGTGTGTAATTTAATTTTTAATATTTTAATGTATTTCGCATAAAGCGTATATATGCAAAGAGCCTTTCTGCCAAATTAAGTGAAAATTCATATGCTTTATACGATGCTATACCAGCAAAAATCCTATAATAAAGTAAATTTGATTAAAAAATTTTTTCTGTATATATTTTATGTGGGATTCCTTTGAATTTTCAGTTTGGGATATTTTAATTCGATACTTTGAGAGAAGTGAGTCGCAATAAAAAAAAATCAATGTCAGATAATTTGACACATCCCATCATAGTTAAGGATGTTCACGAGAGAACATTTTTGAAATTATCATTGTATAACACGTGTATCTCAAAGTTGAGAGAATTTCGTCATACGTGAGGGATAATAATGATATAGACATAATAATGATTGCCATAATAAATTAAGCAAAAGCACCTGTTGCCATTTAACTTATTATTATTGCTGGTATCATATATATATATACGGTTGAGCTTGCACGGCTTTTTTAATGGCGGAAGTCTTCGATGCAATAATAAATATTAATTCTTATGATAAAGTATCACATGCCCTGAAAATGAAGTGATAGCGAAAAAAGAGTTTGACCGTATTTAACATACTTTAATTATCCTTACGACTGTTATCGATAAAAAAATAATTGTCAGACTTATATGACATTTTGAAAATTCAAAAAAAAACTAAAAAAAATTAAAATTTGAAGCCCAAAAATACACACGATATGAAAATTAATAATTAAATATAATAATTAATAATTAAAATTAATAATTAAAATTAATAATTAATTTAAAAAAATGAGCAGTGTCCGAAATTTGAGTCATATGTTCGAAATTAGGTGATTTTATAAGTATATATATGTATATACCTATAAGCCCGAAATCCGTGTCGTCAATCAATTTTGATCCTAAGCTCGCATCAAATGCTATAATATCATTTCCATGAATTGTCTCGATGGGCCTATAAGCATGCGCGGGCATCAGAAAAATACATGTGCCGCACACTAATCTTCCGCGAGGTTTTAAACTTTTAATTATGCTTTTATACTGCCGCATCCTTATATTACAACAATATCTCTACATGGGTATAAATATTGTTGTATATGTATCATAATATAGGTATGATATCAATATATTATAGGCTTAGAGATAAGAGATGAACCATGTCTTTTGTATGTATAACTGACTTGATTTAAAGGTCTTTCTATGCCGAAGTGTAAATGTGCAAAGGGCAGTTTATAGAGAATAATATTTCGTTTGATTGGATGAATCGGAAACCTCATCACCATGATTCCAGAACCCGTAAGTCTATAACGGTAGAGATTACAGCGTGTCGTAAAAGGGGGCATTCCTACAGCAGCGAAACAAACTCCCGTTGCGTCTGTATCAATAGCGGAATCAAAATCAGGAACGTTTCAAGCTATTTCGACGCCCTAGTCAATAACTCAGAATTTATAACGTGCTTGTATTATAAGTATAATAATAAAACGACAAGTATCAATTTTATCAAAATGGTTGAATTTTATTTTATGTTGCTTTCAGCGAACACCCCACTGTGTTCTTTTTTTTTCTTTTTCTTTGGGAAAAGGATGAACAATTTTCAACGTCTTAAAATAGTCATTTATTTTTTTTCCTTGTTTTTTAACCAAAATGAGAATAGTACATTTCGATTCTGGTGCGATAATAATGATAATATGATTTTAACCTTTTGTGAAAAGGTCAACACAAGACTGAAATCACATTTTCGCACATGTATTGATTAATATATGTATAAATAAAATGGAGTTAGAGTTATAAATATAAAAGATATTAAACGATGTTTTTTCTGTAAAAATATATATATAACTAGAAATCTCTTTAAATTTGAATATATGTAAGGGAAATAAAATAACGTTTTTTATATTGAAATTGGATTATTGGAATTGGAATGAAAAAAAAAAAAAAGGCGAACGTGGTTTTGTTTTCTTACGTGATTTTCTTCGGTACATATATTGAGAAATGAAAAAACACTTTTCCCGTTTTGATTTCACCTCGATTGATCCATGCATATACGTGAGGTAAAATGCGAGGTAAAAGTTGAATATACATATCTGATCGTTATGTATGAATACTTTGATGACGGACACGTTTCAGGGTTACGCAAGACGAAACAGCGACCCTGACCTTGTGTCACTATAATACGATAAAGTAAAATATGCAATCTTTCTATTGTATTACAGTATATATAAAATATAAAAAATGAGGTATAATAAGTAAAGTCCCAAGTTCATGCTTCAAACAATTGACTCAATTTTCTGATAAATTTTTAAGAGGAAATCAACCAATATGTGAATGTCATTTTTGTCTTAACTTGTCAGCAAAATCGAAGTCATTAATGAGCAGAAAAATATTCATTCGCTGAACTCCATATAATTATTGCAAGACTCTGTATTAACTAATTCTAGCAATGGTAAACAATAATAATAATAATATCCCCCAAAAGCAATGGCCAATGACAAGGGGATTTGAATAAAGCCTTACCACCGTTGCTACGCGACGCAGACGATGGACGCATTTGTGAATTCGATTGGTCGGTCACCTGTTGCATGGTAACTTCCCATTGGTCACAGCTGGCAGCGCGTAACGACTGACTGACTAAAGCCAACTAAAGCAAAGCAACTGCATGTCATGCTGAGGTCTTAGCTGTCTTTTTAGGCGTAGATCTTACAATTCTAAAAATAAATTCTGTTTTACGCATATTATACAAATAAAATGTCATATACACGATTAATTAATATATTTGGCGGGATAATATATGAAAGAAACTCCTGGACCAAAGCGTACTTATTAATAATTGCTTTGAAAGTCGATATGCTATTAAATTTTATTTAAATTATTTTTATTAATTATTATTACTAATTATAATTATATTCAATAAAAAAGATTGATAGTTCGTACTAAGTACACTCAGAAAAAAGTTTGTTTGAATTAAACAAATTATCACTTTGATATATGGGGTGAAACATACATATGTATAATTGTATATGTTTGTTTGATCCAAATAAATTTTTTATTTGTTTTTATTTATTTCAATTGAATAAAATTTTGTTTAATTTAAATAAATGTTTTGTTTAAATTAAATAAAGACATTGTTTACATTAAACAATTATTTTTTGACAATATATAGTTATATAAAATTTAATGTACTTTTTTACCTTATTTTTTAATTATTTGCAGATTATTTATACTTAAATTATATTCATCTATATTATCGCACGTTTTTTACACTACGAAAAATCGGAAAGAAATTTTGCGGCGGCCGAGATTCGAAACTATCTTTAACGCATCGAACGCAACTTATCCCTAAGAACTAAACCGCACATATGAAATATTTTGCAAAAATCCAAGTAAAGCATCACATAAGTCATGGCTGACACGCATGTAGTTTTTGTTTGAATTAAACAAATACTTTTTTTTAAATGAAAAATGTGCCAAACAAATGATTTATTTCAATCAATAAAAGCGTGGATATATTCTTCATTTATTAAAATTAAATAATAAATGTTTTATTAATTGAAGTAAGAAACTTATTTCGTTCAATTATATGACTTCAAACAAATATTCTTATTTAATTTAAACAAACTTTTTTCTGAGTGTATTCATATTTTCAAAAATAAAGTTTCTTAAGTCCGTTAACAATTTAAGATTTTTTTCCGTGTATATATGTATTATCTGGAAATCATAAGTCATAAGGAAACTGATGTAATAAAAAAATGTAACTATATAAGATATATATATATATATATATATATATATATATATATAAGAAGTTATTCACGATTTGACGTATACAATTTTTTTTATTTAAAAAATCTCGTATTGCATAACTAGCAGGCACTTTTCTCTCTGTGCAATCAAACAAATTGCAGACTTCTGCGTGGTGATTATAAGCGTCTTTGGAGGCTAATAACAGAAGTGTATAATATATCCTACCAGACATATATACATAAACATCACAGTAATATAAGATGATGAATTTTAAATAAAGCTATAAATTTCATTTTTGCATTAAATTAAGTAAGTCACTTAATTTCAACCAAAAATGGAACTTAAGTGCAGTATCTCCTATCTGATAATGCGATTAACTGACAAGTATGTTAAGTTGAGGATGATTTTCATTCCTGTGCGCTCTGAAATTCAATTTGTGCTAGCAGAAAGACGTGCGCGAAATGCGTTGCGTCAAGGGAGCAGAATAACTTTCAACAAAATCAGTTGACTGAAATTAACCTATAAGTTTCATATATATACTCTCTCTCTCTCTCTCTCTCTCTCTCTCTCTTAAATTAACCTAAAGTTCATTTTACGTACAGGAAGCGGCTGACTTTCAACCAAGCCCGTGACTTAAATTTGACTTTCAACTGGCGAATGATCCTTTTGGTTATATATATCTGAAAGTCAACCGCCTTTTTGATTACTGAAATTTATCATCTTGTATTCCTGCAGTGAATAGATCCTAAAACAACTCATATATAATCATTTAAGAGGACTTTTCGAAATATATTTTTGTACCATATTTTATTATTTTTGTAGTTATCACAACCATGGCATTTTTTTTCATATATATGTATATCAATGAATATTACTATACTGCTGCTTAGTAAAATAATAATAAAATTTACGATGCCAACATATACATAATAGATTAGAACCTACCATCACCTAAATGGCTTAGAGTCTGTTCAATATATATTATGTATTGTTATCAATATTATGTAATAAACTTTAATGAATTAAAATAATATTTAGTTGTATGTTATGTTATATATTATATTAGTTGTATATTTCCGAGGAATATGACATTTTATTCATGTGGGAATTTAGTGATTTCGGAATTTTGCCAGACACGAAATCTACTGACTGAACATGGAATTGATGGACCTGTTCTCGTTTCTATAATACCTTTATCCTTTAACCAGGTTTAGCCCCCAATTTCTCATCAAAAGTATATATAACAGTGAAAGCACTAAATTTTATAACGGAATATAATACCGTGCACGTACGTATTAGGAATTTCATGTTCTGACGTAATAATCCAAAAATGGCCGTACGCTGGTGCATACACAAATGTGATAATAATTAATTATTTATAATTAATTATAAATTATAATTATTAATTAAATTTATATAATTAAAACTTTAAAGTGCAAAACAATATCAAGAAAGATTATTTGGAAGAATTACCCGCGGATGCGAAGGTCCTATCTCTGATACACAAGGCCATATAATTAAAGTACAAATAGTATATATATATAAACAAACAGTACCGGTTTGTTTATGCATATCGTATAGCCATTTTTAAGTGGAATCATGGCATGTAAAATTTAGATTCAAAACTGGAATCGACTTTTGGGACTTAAGAGTTAAGAAGAATTAT
>JAUEJJ010000004.1:4078719-4116839 GCA_032164275.1 Synergus coniferae
AAGTGGAATCATGGCATGTAAAATTTAGATTCAAAACTGGAATCGACTTTTGGGACTTAAGAGTTAAGAAGAATTATTAGATTTCATACCGAGAAGATTGATGTTTATTACCTCTAAAACATTTTCTAGGTATATTTTTCTGTGATCGAAAAAAAAATATGAATGTAATTGTGTCTATACTAATTTCTATGGTTGTTCAATTTATATTTTTTATACACATTTCCTTGACCGATTTCTTGCACATATATGTAACCATTTTTAGCCCTATACTAATTAATTTTCGTTCTATTTAGTGTAATATTATTTTCACTATTTCCGTATAAAATATTCAGAAAAACGAATGTATGTCGATGCCACAAGTTATACATCATAATAATCTGGAACGAGGATAATATATGTTGAAGTTATGAGCCGCAGTATCATATATACTTATATATATTGCATGATTTCTGTAAAAGCGAATAAGAAACTCATCCACGACACTAAAGAATGAAATAAATATAAATACCTCTAATATAAATACATACTATATAAAATATATTTTCTCTTAATATATACTTCAACGTTGCATTATACTGTTCAAAGAATATTTGTAGAAACTTCATTTTTCTATATAGTTCCTGTGAAAATCACACTCTTATTTTCATTCTGTGGACTTTAAGACTGAAGTTTGTAACCTTATTCATACAAAAAAGGGGAATGCAGTTCTATATAGAATCTAATTCTATATAATGACGTGTAAGAATTTTTTATTAGAAAATCCATTAAGATATGATGAAGGCATAGAAAATTTCAGCAGCCTGATACTGCAGGATTCTGTGTTAGCTGGCGCGTGTGACTAATTTACAATAATTGCTCGAACGTGAACGACCTCATCAGCTTCGTGGCAAAATGTTCCCATTACCACGGGTATTGTCGAGTCCAATTCAAGAAGTCTATCTCGTATCAAGAGAAGCTGCAGGTCAGTGGTCACCAGGTCCCTTCGTCCTTTATATATAGCCTTATAAGCAACGGCTTTCATATATGTAATATATATATATATATATATATATATATATATGTAACCATATTATAGTTATACTCACGGTTCCTTTCGCGAACTTGGCAATTAATCAATCTACACTCAATTGCTGCGCATTCTCTTAATTTTAATCAGTGAAAATCAGTAAAATTTCACTGAGGATCAGTAAACGACTTTCAGTTATATTTGAATAATTGAAGTTTTGCTGAAAATTAGTTATAAAGTTCACTGTCATTTTACGCAGTCATATTTCACTAATTTATGATTTAAAAAAGTTTTATCTTCGGTTGTTGTTTAACCAACAAATTTAAATAAGAACAATTATATACGCGACAATATGTGATACTTTACCATATATGTCGAGCAATTTAGTTTGATGGCCAACTTTATCCTTCGCTCTTATATGGTAATTACCACATGTCCTTAAGATCCGTCGTTACAGTGTTTATTGTAATAATATGAATTGTATTATTAAAACTTAAAAACATTACTATAAATGGAGAATTATTCAAACAGAAAATATATTGAAACGAATCTCATAACTGGCTTTCGGTCAAGGAATCTGCCTCGACCTCAAGGAACTTATCGGTCAGAGGAAAGATGCAGGAAGGCATGCAACCAGGTAGACAGCAGGTACTCATATACATACTTGCAACACAATCAGTCAAATGTGTGTGTGTGTGTGTTTATATGTGACGAGGACACAATAGTTTAAAATCCGCTAGGTTATAGCGAATTGTCAATTGTAGGATGTAGGATATATGATACATATATTTGTATACAAAACAGGGAAGATGAGGGAGAAGATGAGTGAAAAGGAGGAGAGACAACGAAAGGTGGGAGGAGTTGGAAAGGTTGAAAGAAGATAAATGATGAAGAGGAAGAGGAGAAAGAGGACAGTGAGCGAGCGAGCGTGTAAAAGATAGTGTGGTCGCTGACCCGTTCGGAACGTTGACTCCATGTAGTCAGTCCCCTCTTTATATTTTGTTGCCGGCTTTACATTACTTTACTTTACAAGACTTTACTTTACCTTACCTTACCTTACCTTACTTTGACTTGCCTTGTCTTGCCTTGCCTGATTACTGGGCCTTTTCTCCTCTCACCAGTCTCACCTCACTTTAGTGGTATCCACTGTATAGTTAGTTATTTATACCTGTTTATACCTATCTTACGATCTCTCCTGCAATCAGAACCGTATCTAGATTCCCAAGGACCTACCCTGGTCGATTTTAGTATTTATTTGTTATTTACTTTCCCTCGAGAAAATTCCACTCTACCTTAAGCGTTTCTTCAATCTAGCAATATTGGCGCTATTTTACTCAGAAATTTAACTATCTGGATAAACTATGTCTCTTTCAATTTAACATAATTTGATGTATAGACCTTAGATATATATATATATATATATATAAATTTAATTAACATAAAATTAATAATTATAACAGGTGGTCAACACATATACCCCCCTGCTAGTGATTATGACTCGATACAAATAAAATATCTCTGTAAAGTACTATAATTTCTCAACAGAGCTATAAATAAATTGTTATATATTTGGTTTATAATAAACTGAGCTCTAATTAGTTATTTCACACAGTAATACAAGATGATGAATTTTAAATGAAGCTGAATTTCATTTTTGCATTAAATTAAGTAAGTCACTTAATTCCAATCAAAAATGGAACTTTGGTTTGACCTTGATTAAAAACAGGTACCTCGTGCTGATTGGCTCCGCCATAGTTAGGTCCCTGCCGCTACATATATAGGCTACATATATTATATGTGTTCGTTCCATGTACACGATGTGGGTTGGTTAAGTGGGTTAAGTGGTTTAAGTTCTGTTTAAGTATCTTTGGTCTGGTTTAAGTAAACCACGCACCTAACCTAACCTGAAACATAACATGGTGAACCCCGCGAACCTTCCCTAACAATGGCGGCTTCCGAGTTCCGACTCGGTTGCCACCGTTGCCACACTGTTTTTTGACCCTCTGTACAGCGGATCCCAATAGTGATGGTGCACCAACCTTTGGGTCTGGTTCGGCGTAAGTAAGGGGCATGAAGTAGACCACGCCACTTCTATGGTGGACATTCAGTGATTGGCCTGATGGTTTGTGTTGGTTAAAGTGCAGTGTCGTTTGAAAATAGTAGTAAAAAATATAAATATTATGCTTTGAAAATAAGGTTCGTTATTTTTTACGTGAAATAATAATTGTCTATTCTATTATTTGCAAAGATTCTACTTTTCTTTCATAGAAATAATATTCAGCATTCCCTTTCAAATAACGCGCGGCCCGCGCGGCTCATGCGCGTTCTACTAGCCAATCCCAAGTTGTCCATCATTAGAGTGGGAGTAACTTCGTCCATCCTGATGTACTAAGTTTATTCCCTCGCCAAAGATGGACTTTGCACTCCATCCCGTTAATTCTTACATCCATTCGAGTATATCAATATTTTTCATAACGATATTTTCATGCCTGTTATATCGATACGGGAAATATCGATATTTTCGCTTCAATTATTTGGCCTGAGCATAATCGTGAACTGACCGTAACCTGAACCCAAAGATGGTTTTGTTTTTTTCTATCATATTGCTCCATCTCTCTTGCAGGCATGTGACAAGAGAGATGGAACAACATGATAAGAAAGGACAGAACCATCTTCGGGTTCAGGGTCGGGCAAAGGTTTGGGTTCAGTTCACAATTGTGCTCAGGCCCATTGCATCAATAATCACCATTATAACCATATACCGGAAAAACAGATGAAGGGCATGTGTTACCATATGAGCAAACGTATGAGCACAGAGCAAGTCTAGAATCTAGATTACCCAGCTTTTTCCATAATTTTTACTTTTTCAAAAAAATAATAGTGAATAGTGCATAGACGTACAGAGCGTGAACACGAACATCTGTGCTGTATTATTTCTTTGAAAAAATAAAAATTGGGAAAAAATCCGGATAATCTAACTTTGCTCATATGGTGAGTAACACTTACTCTCAAGGCATACGTTACTTACCATAAGGGCAAATCTAGTTTCCTCAACAAAGTGATAATTACCATATGAACAAATTTACATTAACCGAGTTTTTTCTCTCAATTGTTTCTTTTTCAAAAAAATAATCGTGCACAGACGTCTATGTTCACATTCTTTACCTCTATGCACTATTATCAATGGTTTTCTCTTTTATTCTGTTCGGCAATTTGAATGGAACCATCGTCGGTAAAGATAAGATTTTTATGGTCATCAGTTTTCGTTTTATTCCGCTAGATGCCAACGTTTGAACGAAAATTGGCACACTCCGCACACTTACTACTTAGTCAGTATATTGTGGGATGTCAGGTTACTAACACGTTTTTGACAATCAAGGCAATAACTTTTTTTTATTTTGTTTAGAATCATCTTTTGTTTAAAGTTTTTGTCAATTCATTGGAAGAACGTGTGAGAAAATCGTACCAACAAGTCTGATGTAATAGATAGATATTTTTCGTTATTTTAGTGCGGATTTTTCGAATGACAGCTAGGACTGTATGACAGTTTCTGACAGTGAACAAGTGAAGGCAATTTGATCTATTGGGATTATTGGGAAGTAAAATTTATACGAATGAGATGGAAAATTGATAGTACGAGGTCGAGGAAGTGGGATGGCCAATAAGCTGGCGAAAGGGAGATAGAGAAGGGCTCATCAGGAGCGAACATAGAATGATTCGTGCCCCGGGATGAAGGAGTACATAAAGAGTTTGATGAAAAATAAAGTCTCGTAAGTTTTGCACTACTCAGATATATTTATTGCCATTTTAATTATTACATCTTTTACCACAACAAAATATTCTAACATTAATTAAAAATATATTATGCTTTTAAAAACATTCCATTTTTTATTATTTTATTTTGAAACTCTTCAGGAACAATCAATTGTCCGGTAATTTGAGGATTGGTTATAAAAAATTTGTAATTCTCTATGCTTAAAAATTTAAAGACTTCAGTTTAAAAATTTGAACTCATTCTAAGTATACATTTTGAAAGTTCTTAATCTGTACTCCCCCTCCCCTCTCTCTCTAAGTCGTCCGTCGTCGTCGTTTATTTTTTGTCTTTTAAATGTATAAGTACGTAGACATTTTAAGACTACATTAATTTTGAAAGAATTAATTAATTCTTTCTTTCTTTGAAAAAGATGTATGAGAAAGAAATCGAAATGTGTAAATTTTTAATTTAGTATAACAGAATTTTTTTTAATTTCGTAAAAATAATTCAAAAAGGAAAAAAAATTAACCATAAAGGCCTTATCGAAAGTATTGAGATCACAAATTTTGGATTCTCCGATAAATTTTACGCAATATATGGTGACTATGACGACTATAAAAAAAAATCCAAACCAATGGAATCAAGCTTTAACCTGGGCAAATTAAAGCATTGAAATTATATTTAATAATATATAACAATAATAATGATTAATTAACAATGGAATTTTCAATTTTTGCAAAAGCGAATTACAGCGTATTACAGGAGTATAGGGAGGTTGGCGTCTGCGTGATTCGTTCATGTTATGGTTTGTGGGGGTGAGTGGGGAGAACGCTGAGTTTGTTTATCGCCTTGTGAAGTGGTACCAAAGTGGTACGCGGGGTACGCGGTACTAGCGCTACTAGTTTACTAGTCGGTACTCGGTACTCGGTAGTCGCGTAGTCGGTACTGTTGGTCGGTACTCGGTAGTCGTCAGTCGTCAGTGCCGTGCAGCGTGCTACACTTGGGCTGTAGTGGGTTGGGTGTTTGTTATTTGTATGAAATTTTGTTTTTGACATTACGATTCGGTGTGTGGTTACTGCAGTTTATTGTTGTGCACACATGTGATATCCAATTTAATAATTATAAATTAAAGTAAAAAAAATCTACGTGCAGACAAAAACCATGTTGTGGAAAACTGCCAAAAGATAGTTTGTCGTGTTACATCGAAGAAATTTGTGTTCGTTTTATTGTTCGATTGTGTACGAGGAAATTCAACCGGCCGTTACCAACTGTCCCTATGCTTTTAGTCTTACATGGTATGTTGACACCTTCAATTTACAAAATGTATATATTATATTTTGTAAAAGTTGCTCCAAATTTTGTAGAACTGGTTCAAATTCTACTGATCGTTAGCCTATTGTTTAAAAGTGAAATACGTACCTTTTAGGTCAAAAAGATAATTTCAACCAATTTTATAGAAATTCGTTTTTAGGTTATATTGTATTTGTGATTTTGAGTTTTATATCGTTCTCTTGGTTCTCTTAAACTTTTTGTCTCGATTTGAAGGTTAAGCTCATTTTTGGTTTTCATTCTATTCTATCAATTTGGTTTCTTTTCAAGTATTTTTAAACTTTCAAGTAAAAATGTTTACAAATAACTAATTTGTTTAAATCATGAGGGGAAATAAATTCTGATTCGTCAAAATATAAGTTCTTGACTTCGGATGTCAACGTTCGAGAAATGATTGTGTTTATATTATATCGTTAGTATATTTGGAAGGTATTGCGAAGGTTAATTCCCTCCTTCAAATCAGAAATTTGTTTAGGGTTTGCTTTTATTATCGGTGTGTCTATTCATAACTCTAAGTACGAATGCCTGTGTCTTTTCTTTGAAAAATTCAATTTTATCTTATTTAAATAGTAGGACTTTAACTAATCTAACTTTAACTGACAGTAGTTTCTTAAATTCTAATTAGCTAAGAACTAAACCCTGTTTTAGTAGGAAGGGTATAAATAAAAGATTTTTCAGAAAGAGTTTGACTTTTTTGGGAATAAAAAGAGGTCGATTCTTTTTTACAAAGTTGCGTGTTGTGAATCACGAGTTCCACGTTTTCGGAAGGATTCGTTGAAACGGTTTGTAACTTTTTACTCTTGCTGAATAAACGTCGTTTCACATGTACACCCACGGCCACACATCTTTGCTCTCAGCTGACTCGACCGGTCCAGCAAACCTCGCGATCAGCGACTTTCACCTTCTCGCCTCTCGGTCTGCACGAAAACCTGAAAAAGAAATCCGTTAGAATGATCTTTCTATATCCTTATCGAGATTTTATCAGCTGCTATAAATAATTTAAATATTTTCTTTATTTTATCACACTTTTCAAGTGAACACATATTCCATTATTTTTTGTTATTGAACAATAATATAACCGCTTCGAATATCTAGTTTGTTGATAATCAACTTGTTGATGTTTCATTGCTCCAAAATCAATTTCTTTCGCTTTAGATAGTTTTTGTATTTAAATATCTCGAATTTAAAGATTGTGTAATTTGGAAAACTTCCGATTGAAGAAATGAATGAAACTTTTTATTCAAACTGATACCGATTTATGAAACGAATGGGACAGAAATTAATTTCAGATTGTCCTAAATCTCTAATTCTAATTCTGTATTTAGTACACTTCTGTTTATGTAATTTGATTATATCATACATGATTTCCCAAGTATTTTTCATTTCTTTTCAAGATTTATACATATTTTTAAAATAAATTTATTCTAAATTGATATTTTTAAAAATCGCGGTATCCTAAATTTGATATCCACTAACTTAGTATTTCCAAAATCCATTCTTTTGGTTTTATTCTTTGAAAATCGGCTCGGTACAAATTTCATCTCGAGGCTGAGTCTTGTTCTTTATTATAGACTTATAGAGAAACCTTGGTGATTTTTTGTAATGGAAGCTTTTGGCCAAAGTGGTTGGAGTGGCGATCGCCAGTTTTCATAAGAAACTCGGTCGTTGGCGAAACGATTCGTTTTGCATCGTCGAATCGCCCATTCACTTTGCTCCAATCGCAATCTCTTATTCGTCGAATTTATTTGATCTTTATATTCCGTACATGCTGATCACTGTTGTGAGTTATTGGTACGCACACGTGTTACGAGTACATACATTTATTTACGCATTCAACGAGAAGAATATTAATCCGAGTACTGGATTGTCGTTTATGTATGGAGTAAAATAAGAGACTGTATAAACCTGTTTATTTATCCATGACAGCGTTGCTTCGTAAATGTCAACTGCAGGTGACTATTTTTTCATTTAACTCAAGGCTTTCCTTCTCCCACTTTTCTTCCAATGTTTACAAACTTCTGACTGAAACAAAAATGAGGAAATTCTCTAAAAAAATGCTTAAATCTCCTTCGTATATTTACTTTCCTTCTGTATTTCTACCGTAAATATAGAATGCTAGAGATAAATAACATTTTGCATATACATACATATAAAGATACTTAATTAATTCTAATTCTCCTACGCTCGTTTTAATGTAATTGTTCTAATGAGATGTGAACACAAAGAAATTATGCAATTTTCTACGACCCATCTCCGACATTAAGAGAATAAATACACATTCTGTAAAGAGAGAAAACAAATATTTTCACAAATGGGAAATGAATAAATCCAAAATGAAAGGTGAAATAAAAAAGATTAAAATACTCTGAACGAAATACGAATTAGCTAATGAAAAATGTTGGAAACGAAACCATCATTATTTTGATTATTTAATGTTTTATCCCACAGAGATAATAATAATCAGCCTTTCGCAATTTTTAATTACATACATTTTCTTCGAATGCATTTACATAAAAAAAATTACGCTCTCTATAATTCCAATAAAATAGATGCAATTTTGTTTAAAAAAAACTAGATTACAAAGAAGTCTTCCTTTTTAATTTACACTTGAGTTATTTAACGAGTGTGAATTAATTAAGTAAATGAGAAACATAATTAGACCGATAGAACCAGAGCAAGAATCTCTTTTTAAAAGTAAGATCTGCGTTAAAAATGCTAATTAATTAAATGCTAAGATTTATAAATGAATTCAGGGTCGTTTGCTTCATCTTTGCCTAGAGATCTATTTTTTTTTTAATCAGTGCAGACTCAATTCAGATGGATAGTCTTCCAAGTTCTTACATAAGAAATATGTATTAATAAAAGAAAAGAACTGTCGTTTTGTGAAGATTGAAGAATTCGTAATTATTAATGAATCCCACTTTTTTGTTAGGAATTTTTACCGAGGGGCCATTCACTGGAAGAATCAATGATTTTCCACACTTATAATCAATTCGGTTCAGAAACATGCGGAGAATCAGCGAATCAGTAGAATCAGAATTAGAATCGGGGAAAAACCACTTAAAATCGATTTTTCGTCTGAACAGCCCCTCGATTTTGACGGTCTTTCTATGTATATTTTCCGAAGCCTTTAATTCTGTAAAATAAATACAAATATAAATTACCCTCTCGTGATGATAATCACTGTCTTTCTAACAGCTGGATATAATCACAAGGACGAAAGGTACCTACATTCATCACGCTCATTTCACGTAATGTGGAAATCACAAAAAGCGTTGTTTTAGAAACTGAAAGTGACCGATCGTTTACAAATACCCAGGATATGGAACAAGTGAATTGGCAAAGGATCAGTTAAATTTGCAGTACCTTCTACGAGCTTCAGATTGATGGAATGTGTGCCTGGGAAGCTCTTATCACAGTAAACCCAAGGAGAGGATTGTCGAAATAGAATGTATCGCTTATGGAAATCAAAGGTCTTACTGAATTTTTCATGAAATTGGACGTCTTCGCTTTTTCAACCACGCCTAGAGAAATTTGTTTAAGATTTCAGAAAGTAGATATCTCAACAAATATCTGCAATTTATACAAATGAACCTCCGAAAAAATTTTAAATAATGCAAAAAAATTAACGGTGCGGTATTTCTTAAAGTAGTTAATTTTGAAAAACAACTATATTATTTTTTTATTACACAGAAAAAATGTAGTAATTAAGAATTTAGTTTATAAAATACATGGAAAATGTTTTCATAAATGTCATATCATGTAACTGTTATTCATATAAAACTGAAATTAAAAAAAAAATCTTATAATTACATCTGTTAGAAACGAAAAAGTAAAACATCATAAATTATCACATTAAAAGGAAAGCAAATGCGCGCGCGGTGCGCGCGTTCGATCTTGTTTAGAATTAAAAACTTGGTGTAGATCTGGAAGTTGATGCGATTATCTTGTTTCGTTGCGTAATTATTGTCTGATTATGAATCGATTATGTGGCCAAGGTCTCGGTACATCCATCTGCCGAGTTATTTAACAGAAATAAATATACGCATAATGGAATCTTTCGGATGAAACCAATTAGGCATGTCCTTGAGTCATTACATTAGAAGTTCAAAACAGTAATTTTTTCTCTCTGTGAAAGACATTCTAGATATTAAATATCTATCATTTAAACAATATTTCATTCTAAATTTACTCCTTATTTTGTGGTTGATAACTTGCTTGCGATAACTGATTTCAGATAAAAACCTAGACGTTTAGATTTCAGGTAGACTATATACTATTCACAGATATTTCATTATAATTTAAAAAAAATAGTAAGGTAATTCTCGTTAAAGATAGCAATAGGAAATTCAGAGGAAGTTAACTTAAATAAATTAGGGTTTAATGTTTCATTTTACTCAAAATTCCTGTACATATTTTTTATGCCTTTAGAAAGATAAGATTGAATTCCCGGAATTGTAAAATTCAAGTCTAATCATAAAGATAGATTTTATTGTAAAAAAAAAAATGAATTATCCAAACGCCCAAAACGGCGTCGTGTCGTAAAGCCGCTTCTTCCTTGTTTTGCAAAACTATCGCAAAGTGAGTAGAGCGCGAGCGCGTGATTCCGTTTTAACCCAAATCAGCTAGTGTACATCCCGAAAAGGTCAAATTAGATTACGAGTTTCTCCGGTTCTTCGCACGTCTTTCCGCAAGGAGCTTTGATTCGAAGTATCCTTGAAAGCGGAAGCGCTGAAATTTTAACGCGTTTACCACTAACACCAATAATTTCCAGAGTGGACTCAAACTTAGGGTTGAAATTCGCAGAACCACCACCTCCTTCTTTCTTTTTTCTTTTTTTTTTCACCCCCCTTCCTCATCCTTGCTCTCTAAGCTGAAAAGAAGGCAATCGAAGAAGATACATTCGTTGATTATGAATATTATAAAACTAAGAATTTCTCTCCGCATTTTTTCCAAGCAAGATACTTTTAATATAAAGTTCAGACTTTTCCCCTTTTTTATATAATCTGAGTTTCCACTTGAAAATATTAAATGACAGTAAGTAATTTGTTTTTTAGGTTGAATAGAAAATTCTAAATCTTCCAAATTGAGATAACTTTGAAATGAGGGGCATTTAAAACAAAGACTTTAATTATGTAAAGTACGATAACTCTTGAAAGGGTTTTTATTAAAAAACATATTTGGTAGAAAAATTTCCCGTGATATGTATTGAATGTGATATGTCTTTTGTGAGTTCGACATGTTCCCATTTTTTCCTTTTTCTTCTCACCTCTCTTCCATTCTCTAAATCCTAAAAAAACAGACTAAAATTCGTCGATTGCTGAACAAAGTATAAAACTTAAACTTTGTTTTTCTTTCAGATAAGACCCTCCAAATCAAGTTAGAAAACAGCATCGACCAAAAATCTCGCCGTTCTGTCTCGGCCAAAGTAGTTGCACGCACCAAACTTAAAGTTTTTCGCCTAGCTGCTATTCTGATTCAACTCACTACCTCCTCAGCAGTCGTTGTTCACTAGAAAAAGAGAACTACGAATGTGCCAAAAAGAATTCGGCAAAATAATGTGGATGCTCTCCATTTTGAAATTAATACATATTGAATAAGAAGGGTTGAAGTTTGTCTCGAAACGACCATTAGAGGATTGGAGAAACTTAAGGCCAATTAGTGTCATTGTGACGATCGTTAGTGAAAGGGAAGAGGAAGATCAGTGAAGAGCTGTCTTTAGAGGATCGGTTTTAGTGTCACCGAGGGATGATGAACGTCAGAGTGACTTTTATGTGGCTTGGGATTTTGTTGGCTGTCTCAGCAAACCAGGAACCAGGGCCACGTGCTCGATCAGTAACTATTTACTCCAACCAGTTTGCTATCCATGTGCCGGATGGACCGGAAGCTGCGGCTGCTATTGCTGAGAAGCATGGATTCGACTATCTTGGACAGGTCAGTTATTTTTTTCTTGATTTTTTTCAATTATTTAATTTAATTTCTTATGAGATCTAATATACATACTTGAATTTAATTAATTGAGATTATTCTGGATTTAGTGCGATAAAAATTTGATTGGGTTATATACCTACTTCGAAAGCTTGGGTATGATTACTCGAATCGGCAATCACGCTTATTAACATAATTAAGCACGAACGTTAATTCGCTTTGTCATACATTTGCGTTCAAAAGTTTAGTTAGAAATTTCAAGGTTCAAAGGAGACGTAAAATTTTATCTTTTGAAATTATATTATAGCTTTTTAACCTTAAATTTCGTGAAGCAGAAACTTTATCTACAGAGAGATGTTAGATTGAATTGGTCATGAAAAGAGGACAAAATTTCCAGAACATTTCTTCCTTTCAGAGAGTTCTTTTTCCTTAACTTAACGTCAGAGAATTGTTGAATAGGGGAAAGTAATCTTCCAAGTTATATAATCTTATACTCGATAAATGAGAAAAAATTTCTAATGAATTTTCTCGAAATATTACACTAGATCCTCTTTTGAAAACTATTCACTCTTTCATTACAATAATTACCTTAATTTAATAAAGTTTCTTTCCTACACTATCAAAATTAAAAACCTGCACTTACATTACGTATAACCCTCTGAAAATACTGTGAAAGCTATCGATTAAAACTAATTAATCAAAACAGCATAAGTTCCGTAGGATGGATTTAAAAAGAAAATATTATACACGAATAATAATCCTCCGTTTTGTTTTCGAGACAAAAAATTACAAGCTATTTTTTTGCAATATTAAAAAAGCAGCTTCACGTTCACGAATACGTAATGTTTCTCTAGTGGAGCTTAATCAGAGTTCTATTTGATGATGGTGTACGTGAACATTCTAAGATTTTCAATTTTCATTCTGGTGCTCGTTTTGCATCTGGCAAATTATTCTCTCGCAACTAGCAACAAAGAGAATACTCGTATTATTCGCAGGTCATGCCCGACGACAGTCGCTCGAAGGCTTTTCGTATGTCGTGTCATTGTTGATGAAAAATACATATATGTATAAAGCTGCTCGAATGTAATTCGTGTGAAAATTCTGTTAAATCATCACCATCCTTTGTTATCTTCCATGGAGTCAAATTTTTTTCGTCTGTCATACTAGTCGACTCTGTGCAGTTATAAATTATGATTATGCTGGAAAACTTTTTGCACCTGCACTGTAAGATTTTTCAAGCAAATGATTTTAAAATTTAAAATGATTAAAAATTTTTAAATAACCTTCGTTATTCTTTAAATTCATTTAAAATTTTGTATTTTATAATAAAGGATACTATAGCTTCTCTAGATGTTTTGCTAAATCTCAGTTCCAAATATCTTTTGTATTCTGACTTTATACCAGTCGTTATAATTATGTGTTCGTAAATCTTGACCTATAGCTTAGATATATCTTATTTACACGCTCTTGAGTCGCGCAAGTAGATTTTACGCTTATTATATTTTGTTTTCTTCAAAAAATAGTTACCATCCAGACTTTAGTGCGAAAAATGTTACCTCACGGCTACACAAAAGCTTGCAATTTATGCGCACGTGCTCGAAGTAAATTTAAAGTTCAGGGCTAGTTGGGTTAAGGTTTATAAAAAGTTTTGTGTTCGCAGAAAGTTTCCAGCGTTTGTATTACTTGTTTTTCTGCTTTCTTGAATATTTTAGACAATCATACGCGAGTCGACATAACAGTTCTTCAAAATAAGGCCGTGTAAATTGCTAGAAGTAATCAGATTGTTTTTTAAATGGTATGCTGGGAGGAACACGCTCAGTTAATTTCCCGACAAGAGTCTTACAAATTTTTATCATATATGAAAAATTCTCAATCTTGGGATGTATGTATTTAACTATTTATGGTTATTTGCAATTGGCTTCTTTTAATTTTGTTTGTTCTCGAATATGTATCAAAATTTTCGTATTTGGCAGATCAGATTTCAAATTCTGTAGAGAGATGGAGGAATATGAAAAATATGTTCTGTTCTTTTTAATGATCAAAGTTTTTATGAATAATATTTTTTTCCTGGAAAATCCTCTCTCTTTGATAGGATATAACAGGTTCATAAAAAAAGAAGGTGCGGTCTCTTAAAATTTTTCTTTTGTGGAAAAGCGAAAGGATGTGAATCGAGTGAGATGATCCGCCGATAGGAGAACTTAGAATGCGATAAAGAACAATGAACCGCGCATCTATAGCAATTTTATGGGGCCGTAAAAAATGGATTTCCCTTGGTGCGGCCTTGTACCTCTTTTCTCGGCACTGTTACGCCGTGACAAGAATTTTTTTCTCTCCCTGGGCGAAAGACAATGCTGGCACGTGGGAAATTCTAGGTTCTGTTACTGCTTCTCTGCATTGCTGTCCTCGTTGATGTCAATAATTGCACAGGCGCAAGTACACAGAATTTTGTCCCGTTATGCGATGTCTCGATTGAAACTCTCATTCACATCTTCTTCTCTCACTAATTTTAGTACACGATGAGTTTTATTCTCAATTGAATACTAAAAATTCGATTAAAAATTGACCCGGTTGAGTAAACCACCTTTCATACATGACTGCAGGTTTTATCAAAGTGTAAACGAGTGGAAGTAAAGTATAGTTCAGTTCAGTTCAGTTTAGATCAAATCAAATCAGATGCTATGTATAATGTATATATGTACCTCTGAAAGTTTACCACATTCGTAAACATTTCGAGAAATGCATTTTGATTCTGGTTCTGACGGCCTGAGTTAGCTCTGTCCGCGCGGCATATTGAGAAGATAGAGATCTCGATTTTCGATTCTTGATTCTCGTCGTCGTCATCGTCGTCATCGTCGTCATCGTCGTCTTCATCGTCGTCGTGTGGATTCTCCAGCACCGGCATCGATTTCGAAAGCCGAGTAGCTGTCATTGATGCCGTGTGTAGTAGTTGACTCTGTACGATACGGATTATTGAGAAATCTCACGGGAAGAGTTACGTAATCGCTTGACAGCACACGGTATACTAGTATCATTATGAACTATCAAACTTTTTTGTTTGTTTTTTCTTTTATTTTTTGTTATGTTTTCATTTTACTCCCTCGACTTGATCTCGGATGTGCATTTAATTACAAGCATCGTCGCTCGAGTCGCTTCTCCTGACAATAACATTCCCAAACCAATGATTTGTCATCCACAACTTCTTGACTCCCAAGATTCATATCAGCAAAAACAGAGGGGAAATTGAGAAAAATGAACCAATGGAGGTTGTGAGAGATCGCAACCAAGAGGCTTTCGAATAATATGAAGGGTGACTCTGAAAGTCGTTTGTTTTTTATATATAATCCTGAAAGTTCTGAATGTTCTATTCTAACATTTTCTATTTATTGCTTTTAAAACCAAAAAGTGTGCTTAAATATTCACCATCAAAATTTCATTTTTATATAACATAAAATTGAGAAACAATATTTATTTAATTTGGACGTTCCGAACTTCAGGTACATACATCCGTTTTTGATCAATGGAACGAGTGATGCGGAAGTAAACTGATTTTCTACGGTCCATCACGGGGAAAATGCTTGGCGGAAATTGTGGTGCACTCGCTTCTCAGGTTTTCCACCCTGCTTTTGTCAATAGAATTTCAGAAGTACTTCTACAAATTATTGCCCCTTTCCACTCAGATTCTCTCGCGCAATTTTTGCCCAATAGACGAGATTCGAGTGTATTTTTCGAAAACAAAAAGAAATCAGTAGAGAAGTCAAAACTGTTTGAAGAGAGAATTTCAGTTAGTCATGTAGGGAGAGGGAGAGAGAGAGAGAGAGGGAGAGTGACTTTTCCTATTTTCTAATTGAGTTTCCACTCTAATCTTGAAAAAAGTACAACTTTTCGGATTTTATCACTTTCTAATAGAAAAATTATGCAGACTTCCAAAATCGAAACTGAAAAAGGTTGAAGATTAACAATCTCTAAGTAAAAAGAATTCAAATTTCAAGTCAACTAATTCGCTATTTTTTAACATTCAAGGCAACAATTTTCAATTACAGACAATTTGATTCTTCCACGTCTGTTCGATTTTTTTGCAACCAAAATCTACCTTAAAAAATACTCTATTTACGTACCATATATTATGTTGCAACTGTCCGAAAATTGAAATTTTTTTTAGCCCTGGAGAATAAAGCAACAGCCTATCCCTTGTAATCAAAAAGTAAAATGAACAAAAAAAAGAAATTAATTTGTAATCAAGTGTCCTTGGGCCAAACCTCAATTTCAGCGACGACGTGAATGAAATTTAGAATCCAATAAATAAGGTCAAACTTTGCATGAAGATAAGTAGTGGATATATGTGTAGGTATTCGTCTGAATTCACAATTAGATTAATATTTGTAAACGAGCCGATCGAACGGTGCAATAAGTGAACTACATCGTAGAAGATAAATACATATATGTGTTATTTGATTGACTATTTCTCCCGCGTGCGCGAAGATTATAAAGAAATATGATCCACAGTTTGAGTATTTTGCATGCAAATCGGTTTTCGCTCAAGGGAAAACTTGCAATCATATTCTTTGCGAAATAGAAAATTATTAATGCTGAAATTGAGAGACTATTGATAAATATTTAAATTATGATTGTAATAGCTCCAATTTTGTTCTATCGGTTTTTTATCAAAGAAAAAAAGTTTTACATTTGAAGAAACTAAATATTTTCCTCATTTCTCATTCAATCTTTTTTTTTTTTTTATTAAAAATTATTAAACTTTAGAGCGTCTCATTAAATAAAATTTGATTTTCGAAATATATATTACAGATCGAAGTTCTATGCACTAGAAAAGATGATCGGTTGAACCTCGAATCTTCCTATTAATTTATTTTATCTTCACTTTTCTGAAACCAGTTCCAAGCTGGCGACCCCCAATAAGAAATGTACAACGGGCGCAGTACTGTGTCAGTACAGGTAGGTACTGGCATGGTAGTGGCACATGTCTGTAGATGATAATTATATGGTCTGCAGTGGTATTTGTGATGTGGAGTGGATTTTGATACATACTCGTATTTCTGTAGTGGTATGGAATATTATATTGACAGTATTGCGCTCACACTATAACATGCCAGTACTGGTATTCAATACAGACAGTACGTGTCAGCCACTTCTGGCTAGCCATTACATGCACTGTATTACTGTGTCCGTTGTAAGTATTGGTATAAATTGGAAAATCCCTATTGGGAAGGAGCACAATTGTGAATCAGTTCTATATTTATTATAAAGTATCTTAAGATGTGGATTTATTTTTGGATTTTGACCATTTCCTCGTTTTATTCTTAAGTGAAAAGTTTCTCTAGAAACATGCTATTTCTAAATGCTCTGGACGTTTCGAAAACTGTCAAAACTAGTTTTCTGAGCAAAATCGCAAAGTAACTGACACCTTGTTCGCTCAAGTGAAGCAGATAGCAAAACTGATAATCGGAAAACTTTATTTCTGTCTTAGAAATGCTTCGAATTCTTTATACAGTTTAATTATCTTTCGGAAAATGGTTTCAGGGTGAAGAACGACGAAAATTCGTCGTAAAAGATTCTTGACTATGGAAACTTTCTGTTAGAGATCACCTTTTCAAGTAATATACCCCTTTTCGTACTTTCACATTCATCTTTTTATACTCACCCACTTTTCGGGTAATGGAGTGTTTTCGTTTCGCGTTTACAGCACGCGAAATTTACAAATTTATAAAAAATTGATAAATTATCGTTCTTTGGCAGTGTCCAAAAAAAGTTGCTGATTCAAAGAAATAAATTTGTTTGTTTTTTTTTTTTTTGATAATACAAAGATTTACCTACGTGAGAATTTGCGAAAACAAAACCAATTTATATTAATATTTTATTAATTATTAGTAACATTTGTCAATCAAAACTGCTTCTTTAGTCTTTTGTTATTTATAAGCACGTACACTGCCGTGAGTGATAAGGGATTATCATCCAGCTGTTTTCTGTTTTCGGTACGTGAGGAATCTCACAAAAAAGGGATAATAAAAGAGAATTTAAACGAAATACGGATGTCGATTAAAAAGAGATTTCCGGTTTAATTGTGTTAATGTTTGTTTGGAATTGTTTTCCTGATGTAGTTCTATAAAGTTTTTGTTTTTAAATTGGAAGAGGCTTCTTTAATGTAAATTGGGTACATATATACTGAATTTTATTTTAAATTTTATTTTGATAAGCGGATATTATTGAATATTCACTCAAACTGGTTGGTACCAAACTTCCACGAGTTTGGGTATTTAAGATTATTAGTCGATATATAGAGGAGGTACAGATTATATAAAGTCACATTATCAAAATATAATTAAATCATGTAGGTACTTAGTTTGAAAGGTTCCAAATACCTATAAGTGTATCTTTCAGAATTAATATATATATATATATATATATGTGTGTGTAACCTCATTTTGATTGGTGGATAAAATTTACATTTGAAAATGGAACTTTAATTTATGATTTTCCAATCAATATCAATGGAATATAATTTAATTAGTGAGCATTGCGAATTTCAACTTCCATTTAAATTAGCTTTTAGACCATAAATTTAAACATTCACTGATTTATTCATAATTAATGCTAATTTTCGAAATCATAATAACGGATAATTCTGTATTATTATTAAGATTTGTTTGGAGATAAATTGATATCTTTTTTAATTAGTTTAAACTCATTTAATTAGAACGAGAATATTCAATTTTTAATTGTCATTTTACATTTCTGGTATTTAAGATGAAATAGAACGCTTACAGATTTTGATTTTTTAACACTTTGGATTATTTGAAAAGATTCTACTTTGGGATAACTCCATCTTCTTTCAAGATATATAAAATATTTTCTATTTTATTAGAATTAAAAAAAATGTCTTCACTCAAACCCAGAGAATTTTTTCGATTCTATTTCGCGTGATAATCTCTTTGATGTCGAATTTTTTATAGCGTGTGTTTTCTAAGCCAACTGCAGACGAAATTGCGACAGAAGCGCGGAATCGTGTAAGCGAGAGTTGTGTGTCGAAAGTAGGCCGTCAAACTAGACTTTAGCAGTTCCTGAAAATTCCGTGGCACTGGTCTGTGCTTGTCGGATCATTTGTAGTTGCTATTTCGCGACGTTATACCCACAATAACGGAACAATAAGAGCAGAATTGCGTAATTTTGTATTCGCTACATTCGGACCGTAGAGTAGTATAGTACCTAGCTAGAAGCATACGAGGGTATTGAATCAAAGTTCTAATCTCAAAATTCAATTTCCTCCTTTTACTCAACAAATATTAGAAATACGAATCTTTCCGCTCTTTAGGTGAACTCTTTCTCGAATTGTATGTCTATAGAGCGAAAAAAATGTATGTACTTTGAATATTTTTTGCGTAAAACGAAGTGTTTGAAATCTTGTAATTTATTGTTTTTAAATTTGGGCGAATTTCTTTATTAAAATTCATAGTTTGATATCTTGTTTATCCTTTCTTGTTGGGCACTTTTCCAATACTTTAATAAAATTGATCGTTAACCCTAGACAAGAGGGGTTGATTGCAGCGATATTAACCTAAATATCAGAGTTTCTAGAAACTTTGTTGTTCTTTTTTAATATATGTATTTTCTGTCCATCTTTCAAAATTTAATAAAAAGTTGCTTGCTCATGGAATTTGCGACAAGTGTAAATCGCTTCGCCGACAGAAATCGTCTAGCGACCACGAAACCGTTTCGCATAAAGAGAGCAATAGAGGGGGTTGATTTATTTGGATCAACTCGTAAATCAAGACATCGTTGCAGATATATCATATGTATTCCAATTCTTCGTACCAAGTATCCTACCGAATAACGCCAGTTTTCATACATACGTAAAAGTATATATCCATATAAAACTATACAAGTATTTAAAAATGCACGCATATACGTGTACATAAATGTTTTATGTATATTTATAAATGAAGACTGGAGATCATTGTATGGCCTCAGAACTGTTATGCGTCGATAGTACAATCTCTGCGAAACTCACATGTACGGAATCGTGCCAAGGCTTGCTGAATATATTTGTCATATCAAGGGTCTCTCGTGAATTTCTACTCTTTTGGTGGCGATATTTATTGTGTTTTTACTCATCTTTCGAATTTATAGGAAATTTGCATCTTTCTCCTCATAATTTGAAAGAAATGAAAAATTAAATGAACGTTTTTAAATCTCTTAAGGCTTGTCAACTTTAGAAAATACTATTATTGTTTTCCCCTCACTATTTTTAAAACAATATGGGTATACTGTCAAGTATACTTAAATATGTAATAAAGAAAGACCTGGCTTCCTCTGACCGAAGTTGAAACTTTTACAAACAGTAATTATATAATACTTTGAGAGTTTTACAATTTTAAAAATTTACTTTCAATTAACCATCTCAGATTTTAAAATTTAAAGTAAAAATTTAAATTCCAAGTGCATTTCTTGATACGAATCTGATCTCGACCTCGTATTTTATACGCACTTACATCCTCAATCAGGCAAATCGAATTAAGCGATTCTGAATTGTAAATCTCATTTCGCAGTAAAAGCACTCTCGTTTTGCGCGAAGACGCCTTTTAAATCTACTCGGGGCATTGCTTTAGAGAAAAGGAATAAATGTTGCTCGAACAATTTAACATTGCAGAGAACCGAAGACCACATTGTTACAGTTCTCGATCTTATTCCATAAATTGAATTTAAGTTGTATAGATTTATGGAAAATCTATACAAAAAAAAGCATTCTTTTTTTCTTCCCTTCTTTCTACCTTTTTTATTTTCATGGACAAATATACGATTCTTTAAATCTACTTCTTTGCTCTGAAAAGAAGTGGTACATAAGTAGATTTTAAACGTGCGCTCCTGTTTTTCTTAGGTAGGCTTTAACAGCAGAATAAAATAAATTCAGTTCAGAGAACCAACCGCCTCTCACTTTTCTGCAATGTAACTGTCGCGCGCTTTTAACAAGAAACAATTAGTGGCTTCATAATGGTTTACTAATTTCCTTTTCAACTGAAAATTTACATTTTCCTTTAATTTGAATGCTTGAAAAAAATATAATTTTAATGTAGAAATTGAATCTATGTACTTGACTTTTTAAAAATGTTTTAATAAAATCTGATACTGTGAATAATAAAATTCTGAGATGAGTTTAGTAGACGTAGAGTTCTGATTAATAAGCTTTAATTAGTCCGAAAATTCAATGAATCGAATTCGTCATTTAAAATTTACACCTTACTGAAAGTATTCCTTGATTTTAAATATCCTCTACCTAGTATTAATGAGAAGTTAAGAATTTATTCTTATTCTCATTTTTATTACTTTCTATTCGCCTAATAAGTTCAGTAATTTAATGTGTCAAGAAGTGTGAAGTAAATTGTATTTAATTAGAAAAATTAAGTTAAATTATTGCCATATACATAAAGACCTTCACTCTTCTCATCGACTCTACAGTATAATTACAATTTCAACAATAAAATTATGTGTGAAATTGTCTTTTACCTTGCTTTAGAACAAGTTTCAGATAAAAAGCCTTGATGGATTAGTTGTTATGAGTTAGTGAATCTCTCAAGGTAAATTTTGCGGCCTTAGTTAATTTGTAGAGATATAATTTCTTAATTAAGTATTTGAAACTGTTAATTGAAAAACTTGACTCGGTCAAGTTTTGCAAAGCCTGGATTAAAGTTATAATGTTTTTAGTTTAATCTTCTTCTAATTTCGATTCTCTTTCATACATTTTTTGACATTTTAATCATGATATCGTTGACAAGTTTTTCCACTCTAAAATAAATTTCATTTAAATAAATGTCTGTTTGTTTTCTTGTATTGTTTTCTTGTATTGACGTAACCCAGCGCTAAAGATTTTCAAGGAAACAAAAAGAAGGTGTTAGATTTTCTTTGACTTGGAATTATATATTTCGCTAAAATACTTATGCCGTATAGCATATAACATAGACACCCACCCTATTTCCTTGCTTTCTATATATATCCTTTCGAGTTCCACTTTTCGCTTTCTTTTTCCTACATCGGACACGTATAGATGGACTTCGATTGCGGTTTGGCGAGGTGGTAGGATGTATGTTAGCAGAACTGTTCTGCTCTAGTTTAGGTCCATGCACACTCGTGTCACCCATCGCACCCTTGAATTACAAGAGACATTTAAAACAAAGGAATAGACTGGATTCAGTTCTCCTATCGTGGAGGACATCAAAGCTCGAGGTTAGCACATGATGCCGTGCCGGATCGAAGTTAAATTGGATCGTTTTGTCCCACAGGTGTATGCTCCCTGGGTTAATTCCCAAACTCGGTGATTATAGACTGCAGAACCTTCTTTGCACTAATGCAGGCTTTCCGTACAATGTACATTTCTTGTAGAGATGTATGTACGTACATGTTGGGACTAGGAACACGCAGGTTCATGTATGCCTTGAGTAACTGTCTTAATTGTTGTTCTACATAATCAAAGCATTGAAGATCGCGAGGTGTACGTTAGTAGGAGCCCTTATCCTAGAACCTAGACCCTACACAGATTCTAGATTCTACACAGAATTTAGACTCAGATCTTTGAGTATATAACACAACCTATTCTGTCCTGAAGTTTGTACTCACATGCGCGATATCTTGCCGTTCAAGATAATGGAGGAGTAGTCAGGACCACAAAGACGCGCAATTAATCAAATCAATGGTCGTGGTATTGAGTCTGAGGTTGGATACAGAAAGATTCTTTTCTTAAAAGATGAATCTCAGTATGTACAATTATTATACTTCTTATAATCCTTTTTCTTTTTCATTTTAAATAAATAAACAATCTTTCATCATCGTCCAGATAAATTAATTTCTTTTTTCTTAAAATAGGAACTGAATTAAAAATTTCCAACTGCAAATTGTTTTTAATTCCAAACTTAGTTTTCTTTAATTTCTTGTCTTAGAACTTTTAAACAACGCACGATAAAAAACTATAAATCTCGTTCGACGTAGTACTAAGGTCGTGAAGTTTTTATTTGCATTTATGCTACCATGAAATATTCCTTGGGAAAATATATTGAAACACAGTTAACAATAAAACTGAAAAAACTTTTTCCTTAATATCGGTCATAAATTTTTAAACGGGAAATAAATAGTAGATTTCCATCAATCTTTTAGAAGTCAATGTTTTCCAATCCGTTCAGAGTGGTTTAACTCCCTTATTTTTACAATAAAAGCAACGTTCGTATTCTGAAATTCTGCAGCAGTGAGTTGCATTCACGACTGGATGGATGATTTACTGACTGATAAACTTAATTACCTCTATGAGGGTGTTACAAGTGCAGTTATTACTTTTTAATAACTATTTAATCCTAAGGATTAGAATGCAATAAAGCTGTAATCTGAATGAGAATTAATCATATATGAACCCCCATTTCATTTCATTGATATTCTCTTGACTAAAATCTATTTGTCTAATGTTTACTATCCGACAAATTTTCCTCGCTATAAGTACATTATTAGGCTCGTGTTGTCCACCAGTCGAGTATTTTTCCATCAAAGAAAATAAAGTTTATCGGTTTTGAAAATATTTGTTACATTAATAATAAATCAAATATAAAAGCTATAATAATAAAAATCTTATTATAAAGCAAAAGGACTTTCTGCAAATAACTAACTAGCAAGCTTATATTATATGTACTAATTTCGCATCTTTACATCAGTGTATGCACAATTGCACACTGCTAATTTAATAAAGCGCGTGTTCGTTTTATCCCCTATTTTAATTGAAATTCTAATAACAGACCGCGTTTCTCGTCGTTTTATCATAATTATTATTATGAATTAATGCTAAATAATTACAACAATTGAGGAAAAAGTAGGAATTTGCTTAGCGGAATATCTTTACTCCATCAGCAGTTTGCTCAATTTTCAGAAATAGTTCATAAGCCGCAGTGGGTAATGCGAAGTACTTTTTCATCGTAATAATTTAAGTCAGACGGTTTCGAAGTATTGTCCGCCCCTCATTTTCGTCTTTCTCCATCATCCACTAGCTTCGCACCACTACAGCACTACTTTCACCCGTGATTGCATTGGACTTGGAAAAAAGTTCTAATACAATCACCCAATTACCAGATCCTTGATCCACGTACAAAGCTGACAAAGAAAGTCGAGCCGCGCGACTACCGCAAAGGGGATTTCCCTAACGAACATTGCCGACACTTTAATTATAATACTTTTTTCTCTTTTCCATCTTCCATCTTCCTTTTTTATTATTTTATTCCCCTATGATATCACCGATACCCGCTTATTCATTTCCTATTACAATAATTATCCATAAACTGCCTCTACGACACGTCATTTGCACTTTTTCCCATTTTACTTTTACCTCGGGGCTTTCACGATTCACTGGAATCTTTTTCATTTCTTCAGATTAACAATTTTACACGATATATATTTTTCAGTCTTTTCCTCATTAGAGATTTTAGTTAGGCATTTTAGTTTTCAATTTTCCAAAATTAAATTCGATTGCATTTAATTTCAGTGAAAAATCACTGAAATTTTGAGTAGATGACTGAAAATTTCCGTGACTTTTCACTGATTCTCAGTGGATTTTCACTGATTAAAATCGTGAGAATCAGTGAAATTTGACTGATTCAGTTTTAGAGAGCTGATTAATGCAAAACAAGTTCGAATCCGATATAGTAGTTATACATAGTTACATCAAGTCATCAAAAGTCGAATTAATTCTCATATTTCATCACGTTCTGCTAAAATTTCTACCCCGTACGCTATTCATGTATCAAAGTGGCTTTCCATTTTTTCCTCTACTGATGGTGCTCAAAATACACAGACCACAGTATTTCCGTTAAAATCAGCGTCGTTTTGACACTGTATCAAGATATATTACAAGATATTAAGGGAAATTTAGAGCCCTCCCATCTCCACTTTTTCTAGACAATTTATAATAATGTGTCACATTTTTTCAAACTCAAGCGAGTAAGTACATAAAATGGCTCTCTGACGTTGGCATTTCATCAAATAATGAGAAGAGAGACGATAAATTGGAGTTATTTGGTACGATCTACGGGATTGAGAAATTCGGAATTCTATATCGGTGAGACTTTTAGGGTCATTTTACATAATATGGTTGGATTTATTGTATTGTTTTGAGAATTCCACAGAAATCACTTTGATGCGTTAGTTCGATGCAAAAGATTCTTAATTTCTGGCGCCTTAAATTTTGAAGGCTTAAAGATTCTGCTTTGATAATTACAATGATTTCTAATAAGAATTTAGAATAGACTGCATTAGAAAAAAATAAGACGTCCTCTTCGCACAAGGAACAATAAAATAGCTAGAAATCCCTTGAGTCATATTGTTACTTATACCTCTGCTAAAGTGAAAGTGATTGGCTTGTGTAATTTATGTCTATCGCATATTCGTGCAATAGGTAATTGCAATTTCTCGCACATCAGTCATGTTCGGACCAATAATAATCGCGTCTTCGGACTTAGATAGTGTTAACCTTTGACACAGCAATTTCACAGAAAAAATTCGGGGATAAATTTTGTTGCACCTAATTTCAAAATGGGATACCATCTTACTCGAACTTTAAGTACAAAACTATCGTCTATTGTTTTTGCCGCAAAACTTTTAAAGCAATAATTGACAGCAGGTGATGAAGTTTCGTACTTTCGTAACTTAATCAGGGTACTTTAAGAATTTAAGTAAAGTCTATAAGATTCTATTTGTAATTATGACTCTGCTTGTAATTATATACCATAGTGATAACTTTAAACGTAATTGTAACTAGATTCTAACCATTTGAAAAGAATATCAATCGTAAAGTGAGATTGGACACTTTACAATGCATAATTCAGTTTCAATTATTGGACACAATGAAAATGCGACTCGAAAGAAATGTAAAACTGTAGATATACATATATGTCCTACCTTTAATTGGCATAGCAAGGTGAGTCGAAATCCGGATACAGTAAGTGGCGGTAATTAATCTTATGAGGTCAAAAAGGACACGGGTGACTAACTTATTCTTAACAATGAAAGCGAATGTTTAAGGGAAAGTACAATGAGGAATAAAACACCTTCTAGTTTAAAATGAAAAAAAAAGAAACAAAAGCAATTACTCAATCGTTAATTTATGCTTTGCTTTTCTGTTTAAATTATGATTTTATGGTTCATTTTTTCTTTCAATTAAACGAGTTTTAAATAACTTAATCAGCAAGCTTCACAACTTTCGAATTTCGGTTGGTTTCCGATTTCAATTTTCAAGCCTTGAAACTTTAACACTTCAATGCCGCAGGGAACGTTCAAACCCAGTGGCAAACTCTTTTAAAAGCGTTTCAAATTTAAAAGCGTTGGATATTGAACGATCAAACTTCAGTATACCCTCTTTATAAGGCAATACTGCACTTGTTCGCTTTACAATTAGATTAAATACTTAACTCTAATAAGAATGGCTATAATATTTTAAAACTTAAGTAGTTTCTCAAAACATTTATACACTCATCCACCAATTATTTGCAACGCGGTTATATGCGTAGTTCACGGTTCAAAGAGCTCGCACGCTCGAAGAGCCAGTGGCATAACAGAAGTTGTATGTATATATGGAGACCACTGTAGTGACTCACGGTGACTTTTTTACGCATAAAAGTGTACTATGTACCTACGATCTTGAGTTTTTACCTGAATCCGCGATGCGATGATTTGCAGTCAAGACCCGAGATCTGCAAATGAACGATTGATGGAGTGTATATTATATATTATATCGCCATATACGGCTTGAAGAGAAGTAACATTGTTTAATGTGGCAATTCGATTTTTTAGTATTATTAGTATCTGAACTATTTTAATAACGACGCAAATCAATACATATCTTTCAAGATATCGAATTTTATAAAGTTAATCTAAAACTAGAAAGTATAAATGACCCTCTATATTTTAGATTTTGAACTCTGGTTCCCATATTTCAGAAATAAATTGCATTGAAGTGAGCTTATTGTATCGGCGATAAATTTTTATTAGTTTCCATCGGACGACAGGATTTCCCACGAGAATCGATAAAAGCGTAGGTCTTCTTTGGAAACGGACTTACGAAAGGCGGATCTGTGCAGAGGATCTAATACCAAGGGTTATACATGGTGTGCATTTAACTCGTGGTCGTATTTCCGAAATCGGCCTATAAACGTCGATACGTTATCGTGACGAGGCACGTACCGTTTTCCCGTAAAATCTCCAATTGCACTTTAACTGCCAGTCATTCTCATTTACTTGCGTCATTAAACCGGGCTTTAGACGATGAACTCGAAAAAGGAGTGAGACACTGTTCATATATTCGAAATATCTATATATAAAAGAAATATGTATGTAAAAAGAGAAGACTCGTGACAATCATTGCATTGCTAAACGTAAATGGAAAGAGGAATAAAAACAAAATTCGTTTCCAAGAAACCTTTTCCAAGCAACAGGAAATATCTTCTTTTTTCAGTAAAAGGAGAAACCCTGCATCAGCTTTCATCCATGAGCAGAACAGGTTAATTAAACTTTAGTATGGTTATAATAGTATGGTTTTTAATAGTTTTTTCATTTCCAATATTTCCTCTATTCTTCTACCTCAGGAAGGGAAGTTAATTGTTTGAGAGCAAATCTAGAATTTTCTTACTTAGTTCCTTTATCTGTTAGCCGCGATCATAAACGCATCTTCTTTCATCTGTGTTCATTTGTGTCCCACCAATTATGGATTTTTCTACTGATTCGTATGCATTCAAATAATCCATATACTCAAACATTATCAATTCAAACTTTTATTTAGTTTGCACCAAATAGTTATCTACTACCCGACTTAAAGAGTAACATATGTGTTTTGAAAAGGAACTTGACCCTCCGAATAACTAATATCTTCTTTCTGGTTCCGTCATTACCAAGTTATACCTGGTGCTTCCTTCCGACACTTGACTTGGATCCTAATAATTTTTTGCTATCCTCATCCTACGGAATTTATTTTCTAATCAATCGATTGGGATGTTTGTTTTCGATTACTCGTAAGAAACGATACAAAAACCTGAAACGTCCCTTGAGATTTCAAAAAAATTACTTTAACGAGTGCGTTTCCGGTGATGCTGACGGAACCGGAAAGACGGAAGACGGTGTATGACCACGTGACGGCGCTTAAGAGAAACCAATGGTAGTTTCTCGTGCTTTGCGAGAGGCGAGAGTGTATAAATATTTATGTTGAGTTAACTTTGTGCACTCCTGAGACTGTTCATGCAAGGCAAGATCATGCACGTTATACGGAAGACCGACCACACACCAATTTCATGACGTACCTCGCAAGTCCAGACGTTAATTCATACTCTAGACGAAGATTGATTCAGCCAAATATTCATTGTAAGTAAATAGTTCTTTAGTCCGACGCACTTTTATTAAACAGAAGATTTGTAAACAGGTTAAGCTATAGATGCTGAGACTGACTCCGCTATTTCATTAAAATCGAAAATATATACCCTCATTATAATAATTTATTAGAGATCATCCATATACCACGTGTACAGTTTGGGGGGAGGGGAGTGTGGCAAAATTCCTTGCTTGTCCACGAGGGGGACTGGGGGGTCGGGCTAGAATTAAGTAAATCCGAATTTTCAGCCAATTTATCGCTCCTTTTTGACCTTTTTACTTTTGAAGACCAATAATATCTATACATATTTTCATAAAATTATGTCCACGTGGACAGAGTTTGCGGGGGGTGGTGGGTGTTCGTATAAATTCCACTGCTGCCTACGAGAGGTTGAGGGGGGGGGGGTAAAAAGTGGTGAAAAATTGTTCAAGTGGTATATGGATGGCCCCTTAAATATTAGTCAGGAATTTATTTTTGAACCTTAAAAAAAGAGCCTAAGGAAAGGGGGAGGAGTATGTTACTATTACACTCCTATCGAGTGACATAAATATAGGACCTTGTGCAAAGATGATGGGATGTGTGTGACTAATATCAAGTGTGGTATTAAGAGGACTTTGGAAAGTGGGACGAGTGAGTAGTAAAGTTATACTTTTTCCTTATTGGTTAATACAGGTGACGCAGTAAATTTAAAATCTCTTTTACACATTTTCTTGTTTCATGGTAAAATTTCCCGTCAAGATGGTCGCTTCCTCTTTGCGCTGACAACTTTCAGATATGCAAATTAAGAACATCCTATGTAGGGGGTGATACTACGACTAATACATGTGAAAAATAGACCAATGACATGTAGCATGAAAAGGGTTCTTGGAATATCTTATTTTGCTCAAAACCTGCTGTTTTTAAGAGTATTTGTTACATACCATATCAGCAAATTTATATAACCAGGTTTTTTTTCTCACAATTTTTACTTTTTGAAAAAAAGAATAGTGCATAGATTAACGTGAATTCGAACGTCTGTGCACTATTATTTTTTGTGAAAAAATAAAAATTGTGAGAAAAAAACTGGGTTATTTAAATTTGCTCATTTGGTGTAATTATCACATATCCTTATAATTAAAGAAAAAGTGTATGAAAGTTCTTTACCCCTAATCCCCCGAATCTAATTTCTTCATCTATAATTATTAATCATGCTTTACTTTTTACCACATATCATGCACTCTAAAAAGCGAACTACGTAGACATTCGAGTCTCCTCTCGACAAAGATAGTACAACCCAATTCTCCGTCACTTTTCCATTCCGCCCTAATACGTCAGACTATGTGGTAAGGTCCGTTATATCTCTAGTATCGACAAGAGTCTTGCTCAGTTCTCAGGATATAAAATAGGTCGCGCATCGGAAAAGAGACGCAAGTTGGTTGCACTCCCGAAACTTAGGTTGTTAAAGGTACATGTAAATTTCCAGCAAACTTTCAGAAAGAGAGACAGTCTTATGGAAAACTATGGATAGGGTTAAAGTAAAGGGGTTATACATGGAAGCTGTTCAAAATGGAGTGTAGAACTGAAAGTGGCTGAAGAAGAATTAGGTTGGAAGGAGTCTAAGAGTGCTGGGTTTATAGGCAGCTGGGGCAAAGTTGGAAAGTGGTTAGTTATCTATGTGGTGTGAAGTAGGATGTTCTTTATTAACTAATTTTTTTTTTTTTTTTTTTTTTTTATAGAAAAGTTCAGCCTTCTATCCCGCCTTCATTTGTTGAAATTAGATTTAGATGAGTCAAAGCTTTCAAAATTTTTATTTCAAAAACAGGGTACTATTTAAGGTACAGGTCTGTAGGAGCTGAAACTAAGATAATTTCAAAACCAAGGAACACCCTAGTGTAAAGGCAGATTGGTGAAAGTTTCTGCTCGGATGTCTTGCAAAAGTCGAGGTTAACTGGCTAGATAAGCACATTTCTGAAATGGTGTGTAAGCGCGCTGCGCCCTGCTGCTTATTATGAAATCTGTTCACCAGTTCCCATGACAAATAGAAGGCGAGAGAGGCATGTACACTCCTAAACCAAACCTAACCTAAGTTGGCCTAACCCGCCCAACTTGTGCCCGGTTCGACTGTTTGATATGTCAACTGGGTTTGTCGGAGACAAACTAAGGGGCTTCCTGGAGCCGGAAGGGAGTTGGAGACGCTAGAGAGAGCCGGAAGGATGGAGAGCGTATAAATGGAGGTACTGTTTGCGGTTGAATCCAGGACTGTTTGAACGGTACGGAGGATGTCTCGTGTCTCGACGAATCCACTTAGGCGGAAAGGGATCGTACCCGAGAGGTACCACACTAACCGACATTACGAGCCACAAACAAGCCAAATGTAGTCTCCAACGCCCTCTTCTTCCGCTGCGACCCTTAGGATGCCTCAGACTTCTACTTCTGACGAACCTTTGGTCAAACTTTGGTAGAACTCCTAATAGGACGCGAGCGATAAAGTTAATGTCGCTGACTGTTGTTCGCGAATCCTTACTCGCGAATTTTATGCAGCTTTTATGGAGTCTGAAATGGAGAATAGCAAATGGGTGATGGATCATCTACCAACTGTCGATAGTATTTTCAAATGCTCAAGATCATGAACTTGAATCAGCTTTCTATTCGAATTTCTTCCATTTTCTCTACTTAATTGTCTCTCAAAATAATCCTTAAGTGTAAAAATAGGCGTTGTTAAAAAAGATGATGATATGCAATGCTGGTTAAGGTCATACGTTAGAGATAATCTCTTTCCTCTTGAAAATCCTTTAATCATTTGAAAAATGAGGTCCTCTGCGTGCCCATTAGAGATTTATCTTTCCATTTATTTCCGTGTTCTCATTAAGATCGTCCATAATAATAAATATATCCCTTAAAGTGGGTAATATATTTGAATATTTTCTCTATATCTCCATTTTCTCCTTAAAATCCTCTGCCATTATCAAAAGTGCTGAAAAACCTATTAAAAATATTTCTTCGTCTTTAATTAAGAACAAATGCTCTGTGTGTTGAGAAAATTGAAGAAAAATCTTCTAACATCTTTTAAGAGAGTTACTTTGAGTGGAAAAAACATCTTTGAATAACGTTTTTATTCTCACTGAATATGTATACAGCAACAAAAATGTAATAAATGGAATAAATTATCAAGGCCATGAAACGACGGTCCCGACGCATTTTCAGTCTCGAAAAAAAAAATTGGACAAATGAAATCTCTAGAGGTTTTGCGACGGTGGTATATAATTTTATACGTAATGCTTCACGAACGACTCATTTCATGAAACTTTCGGGACTTTGTGTAGAGAATTACGTTCTCGATGTGGATCAATTTGGTGCAGACAGTCAAGCGAAACTCCCGAAGTTCGATCTAACTTTATTAAGGCTAATTCCCGGGGAGGAAGTATCAAGTTACTGGAATATAAATAAGGATGAATGTAGTGGGCACAAATAAAGGATGGAAATGCGACTTAGGACAAAAGCTCGTCTCAAGACAACCAAGTTTTTGATTCCTTAATTGATGAGTACTTTGTGTATGAGTCAAAGTGAGTACTTTTCCCACTAATGAGAAAAAAAAATGAGAGAAGTGTGTTTAGCGTCGTCGAAGCGGTGTAGATAGTCGATAGTCGATAGATAGTCGATGCAGAGGCGTTGCTAACTTCAGTATACTATATGATAGGGAGACTGGAGACACTAGTTAGAACCCTTGGGACGAAATCTACTATTCTGAAATGAATCCCTTTTGCCAACCCTATTTTCTAACCTCTTTCTTCAAACTTCGTTTTTCAATTCCCTTAATTCCCAACTACCTTTTCTAAATTTATGTTCTACTTCCTTTTGTAAAACTCTTTTCATCCACTTCTTCCAAAATACTTTTCAATTTTCAAACGATCCTTTTCAAATTTTTTCTCTTCTTTTTTGAAGCCCTTTAAAAAATTGACAGATACCTGAAATAAAATTCCGTTCCAAAAAATTAGGAAAAGACGGAAGAAAAAAAAGTTTCATGAGACACTCTAGCGACCACAATACCTTAAACCATGCAGACTTAAACTAAGTAAATTAACAACTTTCTTCTTAGAACATTTGGCATATAGTCTAACACTTTTATATAGTTTGTTATAAAGCCAGTGTAAATCAAACTCTTTATTGTCCACGAGGGATTTAGCCTCGAAGCACATATTACATCCATTCTTATTTTCCGCCTTTCCATTGGTGTTTCTCTCATATCTATTCTCCCTTTTTTCTCCTTTCTCTTATATACTTATATCTCCTCATACCGAAGAATTTCAATTCTTTGCTCTGCCAGCATCCGGAAATGCCTTGTGAAACTTGGCTCAAGAGATATACAAGTTTTTAATCCCCCCTCCCCCTGTCTATCTGTCTGCTTGTCTGTCTGTCTGCCTGTCTGTCTGTCTATAATGGTGATTTCTATATCATTTGACAGCGATTCTTTTTGCATCGTTCCATTGTATCTTATCACATCGCATCCCGCCATCTTATCGTCTCGTATCGGCAAACTGCAGAGTCGATTGCCTTACTTTGAGATTTTTGCGTGCGAAAAAAAAAATGTTTAATTTTTTTTTACCCTCTTCTCTGTTCTTGTATAGCGACGCTGGGCGTTGCGACGTCAACGTCTCTACTAACATATAAGAGAAACAAAACAAAAACTAGTCGCCTCGAAGCTTCACTACGTTTCCCAATTAATCGATTAATTATTGACAGCCAGCTCAACGCCTTTCTCGAACTTCCACTTGACGAAATCCGAAGCAACTGATCCGAGCAAAACCCAATACGACGGAAACTGTAGAGCTTTCATGAGTTAATGAAAATTCTGTCATCGGATTTTCGTAATCTGGTCCTGTCGTTTCAGTTTATTTATGTTCTACTTTAATAGAGTTTAAAGTTATTATTTTAATTGATTATTCCAAAGGCGAACTTAGCCTTAAGCCTAATATTGAAATTATTGTATTTATAAATGAGTTGAATTTATTCCAATTTCATTGAAGAGGGACTCATTAAAGTCTCTAATAATTATGTCGAGTATATGGAACATCGGATTAGTCAAGTTGTCAAACTCTAAATGCTTTTTAAATGTAAATCATGATTCTCATTTAAAAAAAATAAAATAAAATGGACATCCACTATAATTTATTTAAAGAAACAATCGGTTATTCAAAGTAGGTAAAGGTTGGAAAGAAAATATCGGAAAAATAGTGAGGTTTCATTAATACACATTCTCTCTCAGTTTTATCTCATTTCGTATGCACTGACGATGAATTCCCAATATATAGATACATGTATATATGATTAAGGGACTCACGCATTTGTTATACATAATTTTTGAATGTATGTAATATAGATTTGAGAGCAAAGAAAGCGAAAAGAAATAAAATTATAGAAATTTCTTTCAATCAATATGCGACTATAACAATGAAATTCATGACATCGTAATAATAACCTTCTGGAAAGAATTCGGAAATAGCTCAACATCAAAAAACAAACTTCACTCCATTAAGAAAAAATGAAGATCCATTACGACACGTTCTAAGAAGCTTGAGAACTTTATACTTTTTTTTGATAAATCCGTCAGCACTTTTACCACCCATTTCTCTCGTAAAAGGCTATCCGGCAACTAGATTCGCGAGTAACCTGAAAGTTGGTGGTATTATTAAGTTACGTTTAAAGTTAAAATTCCTAGATTTGCCTTAAGGCAGGAAAAATTTTTCGCCGGTTACTTTTGATATAACTTGCGAAATAGATCGGAGAAGAGAAACTTGGTTGAATTTCATAGAATTTATATAGGCACGCGAGGAGTGTATAGTATTTCTGTGAATGAAAAAAAAATCAGAATATGGCGGACTACATATTATATTACAATTACATTACAGACGAGTTTTATTATTGTTGATCGATTTATTCCTATGACCTAATGCTTGCGGTCGTGTTCTTGTAACAGAAATTCTATTTGCTGGACCAGGGATATTGCTCTTTTGCGGTTTACCCGTGAATGTCTTTCTATATACTGTCCATCCCCGGACTTTAATTAAACTCTGAAAGCTGTCTACGTGATAAAAAGTCGATGTCTCCCATGAAAACAGGCTGAAAGACTTTACCTTTAATTTTCAAGCTGTTAACTTCCTAAATGCAACTAGACATTAATTAAAAATATTGGGGGAAATGCTGATACAAAATTACCTCATCCTCACTTTTATGCATGTACGTTTTGATCTTTGAAATTTTCAGTATTCGCGCGTTACTTTTTTGGGTACAACTTTAATGCCATAGAGAGTAATTGCGATAGCTTTCTTTGCATTTCTTGAGCTAACATTTGATGTATGTTACATTTTTAAACAACGTTTCCATTTTATGTGACGGACTTTTATGACATTCTTTTTATGGTCAAAGTATATTTAAGCATAGAGAAATATTTTTTGCTTGGACTTTTATGACTCTTTCTAGCTTTTATGTTTTTAGGTTTTTACAGATATACATTTTAGGCTACTGCTGCATATTTTTTTTTTTTTTTTGTGAAAATTTACTTTGAAAGAATATTAAATTATATATAGTTAGTAAAATGAAATATCAACGAATCATCATCGGAATCGAATCTCATGTAGAATATCTCACACCTTAAATTTGATAATTTTTCTGTTGTAATTTTAATGCACAGATTGCCGAACTCAATTTCATATTGGCTATAATATCTGAAAGTCAATTGGAATGATTGACACGTGACAATTAATGCATACAGGAGAACAATACTCTTTTCGTAAATGGAAGATAGCTGGATGATAGCGACGTCATGTCAGTGGAAAGTTACAAATCAATGGGTAGCGTTCACGAGTAAATATAATTTGTCGTTGTAGCACTTTGTCGTTTAAATTTTTGGGAGGCAATTCGTGTGAAAGTCACATACGAGAACTAAATTGATGTACATCACAGAAAATTTCTGCACGTCACTTCTGCACAGTAGCGTTGAAATAGATCTAGTTTAATGGAATTTCATTTTGGTGAACGCTTATTTAAATAAATTTTCAAGTAAAAAAATAAACAAGTTTATGGAAATAGGACCTGCAGTTTTAGACTTTCTGGTATAATACTGTGTAGAATTGTAACAAATACTGATGACTTTCGATCTGTAATTCGAAACGAATATTCTCTTGCATTTGTGGATATTTATTGGTTTTAAGTGCTAGTTAACGAGCTATTTCGCACAATGTTGGAGTTTCAAAAGAGTAGATAATTAAATACTTATTCGTGAAAATAAAATCATATAATGAGCAGCTTGTTATAGCTGAAAGTTAGCCCCAGGCCAACAATGGTAGATGAAGCTTACGTGGACAAGCATGTCCTACAGCAGAGAGGTATGTACTTTCAACATTATTTTGTGTATTTTGATTTTACAAAGAAGTCAATTCTCGTGTAATTATTACAATTATCAGAACGCTTTTTAAATTTTTTCTTAAATTTTTTCGAACATAAAAGACCTTGAGTTAGATAAATGTACAATAAATTTTGGCAACAATGAGATGATGCGTAAATCAATAAAAGGATGGATCGGGATATTTCAGTCTAATTTAGCCATGCAAAGACTAGGTTTGATTAAAATTACGATTTATGACAGTTTTGAAATAATTTAATTGGAAAAACGATTCAGTAAATACTTCATTTAACCTCTTTGTCATTCAATCGTAAGCATGTAGCAGTTTATCTCTTCTATAAATTAAGGCGTACAGTCTAGAAAGTGTAATAAAAAAAAGATTTTTATTAAGGTTCGAAATCGACGTTTAGTTTAGATCGATACTGCTATCATGATGAATTTAATGACTTATTGTTAGAATAAAATGTCACTTGCTTACCCTTCAGTTATTAGAACTAATATCAGCTAATATCTCACAATAAAATTGAGTCATTATGGAATATTTAGTACTTTCATATTCTATTCATTTCGATCTCTACTAGTAATATAGATAAAGTCTACTGAAAAAAAGATAAGAAGCAATTATTAGAAAATGGTAATGCTCTCCCAGATTTCTAATTAATATATGCAATGAGTGATGATTAGATAAAAATAAAAAGTATCTGCGGCCTTTAAAATAAAATTTTGTTATTACCTTGTGATGTTTATGATGATAGTTTTGAATAATGAAATAAAAATTTCTAGGGAAATTTAACGCTAACTACTATGAGATTGGACAACTTCACCTGGAATTTGAATTTTGCCTTTGAATTTTATCTTGAATTACTATTGGATTGCTATAAGTTTAGTAATGTATAAGTTCTCTAATAATCAAGAAGAGAATTAATGTCGAGACCTATTCGCAGGCACACATCACACACGAGAACGTGCTTGAATCCGTGGGAAGGCAAGGATGTCGATATTGATTCCATAATCCGCCATATATGCTTCGAATTGTGGAAGTGATCGCAATATGTGTATTTTGATTGAAAACGATCTGGACAAAATGCAAATTTTGTAATAAAAGCTGATCAAGCTAGTGAAATAAACTTTCGCATCAACCGAATCCGATTATAACAGATTGACCTTATCGACATAACTGAAATGTTGTGAATGTTCAAATGAACGATGAAAAAAATGTGTGTTTTTTTTTTCTCGTAAGAATATTAGTTTGTGGTGGCCTGAAAACACATTATATTTAAAAAAATCCTAAACTTTTTAAATTACTGGGATGAAAAACCACTTCTAGTGATAAACGCGCGACTTTTCCAAAATCACCAATTCGATTTAAAAACGAAAAAGCCGATCACTTACACAACATATTTTAAGACATGGAAAATTATCTTTAATAATACCCCGCGTATTAGTGGGGGTGAGTATACTCGCGCCCATTCCTAAAATATGCCGTTCATTTCAGTTTATATCTCCCCTGTAAAAAATTTCAATGCTTTTAATTCCTTTTGTTTTAATGTTGAAGTTCAAAGAAAGTTCAATTTATATTTTCTATTAGTCCTTAAAAAAAACATTTTCCTGGTGACAAATATACATACCATATACGACTTTCGAGAGAAGAGACTGATGAAGACTTAATAAAAACGCTACAAAAGAATTAATGGAATAGTTTGAAAGGCTCAAATTCGCGTGGAGCATTAGTTAATTAAAAGCACTCGAGTGTCATGAATAGATGAATAAAATTTTAATATCTCCAATTACTTCGTAAAAATTTTATATAACCAGAAATCACAATTCCCAGTTCTCATGTTTTTATCTGAATAATTAATACCAGTTGAAAAGCTGACATCCACAAAAGTTGAACGTGAATGATTGAAGTGTGAATTAACCCCAGAAATAAATTCTTTATGGAAACTGACAAATTTTCAAGTACATGGAACAGGACCATTGTCATCGACAGTATGGCAAATAAATGTCGCTAATATTAGAGGAATTTTGATGGCATATTTCTTTCTTCTGTGTTTTGTATTTAAAGGGTATATGAATCATTTATTTTGATGTCTTGATTTAGATGATACTGTAGTTTGCAACGTTTACGATAAACGAAATTAAAAAAGTGAAAAAATACGGGACTTAAAATTTTATTCTACAGATCGATACCATTTGACTACCAAATAAATACGTTAACTTCATAACTTGAAATTTATTTTTCATTTGACGATTAAGCATATTGTCAAAAAATATATAAATCCCTAACGCAAGTGTATCACACATGAATTCCATCCCTAAAATTAGCAAAATAATT
>JAUEJJ010000004.1:4116939-4154980 GCA_032164275.1 Synergus coniferae
GTTTATCATAAAAACATTGCAAATTCCAGTATCATTGATTCAGCTGATTATAAACATTTCTACTCGGATGAAAAGTTGGACCAATTAATGTGCTTTAACACTGTTTTATCTTAATTTAATTTGTTTACTGAAGAAGAGGGAGTTGCTGGAGAGAGGTGTGACAAGAAGGCAAGTTGATTAAACTTATTTGATTAAAATCAAATACGTTCCTCATCGATCCAGTTCCAGGTTCTTAATCGGAAACTAAAAGGCTCAACAGGATTATGAAACTTGATCGTGCGTATATCTGTCGTCGAATCCTCATTTTGATTCCCTCGACGAAAATTTACTTTCCTGTTCGACTGTGTATTTTGTCTCTCAATTGAGGACACTTGTGGCTGTCATCTGGCATTAAACTTTTTTAAATTACTTCCACGCCTCTTATCGAGTAAAAGCTGTGAATGTTCCTTACATTAGAATCGATTCATCAGCAACTTCTTCAAACCTTCCTTGAAATATCTTTAGATTGAATAAAAAAAAAAACAAACAAAAAAAAAACAATACTTCATATTTAATAAATAGAAAATTATTATATTCAATGGATTTTACTAATTTTAATTACTTTTTTGTTTCAGGTGAGTTTTCCCATGTCTGGTTAAAAATGAAACATCAGTTTTCGGTGAGTAATTATTTAAATTATTCAATTGGGTAATGTCAATGTTTTTTAATTCGACGTTTTAAAGAATTAAAAGGTGATTAAATTATAAAGGAGATAAAGGAGACTTAAATTTAATTTAAAATGACCATTGAAAGATAATTAAAGAAATATTTTGGCCACTTGCGCGTAAAAATGTGGAGGTTAAAGTTAAATGAAACAATTTAAACATCACAGCATTCTTTTTTTGCACACCAAATAAAAATATCTGCCCGTGAAAAGGCAATGAAATTTTATTTTGGTTTTACACGCTTTTTTTTATATTCATTCCTCTCGTAAAATTAGTCAAATTTACTTTTTTCTTGGCCAAGGAGATATTTCGTTTACTATTTTGGGGCGATGGGGCTATGTAAAGAAAATCGAACTGAATAAAGCTTTTCAGCAATTGGTCGGAAGTAGTTCCCAAAACGGAATGTCAGGTGCATGAGATGAAATCACAAGCGAACCATTATTATTCGTCCGTCCATATTAACGACAGGAACACATTACAAAACGGAAATAAAGTGCCCGTACTGCAAGCAATAATCCAGATCGAATTCATGTATAAATGTGGCTACACGTAAGCGTTTGCGCGTGTAAGCGTTGTTGTTAGATAAATGGAGGGTGACAAAGAGCGAGGAGAAATGGAATTGTTCTCTGTTTAAAGTTACTGGCATTGGTTTCCTTCCGTGATAGACCAGGTCGAGAATAATCAAGCAATATAAAGTTATTTCATATACCTACATATTATACATCTATAGTTGCAAATTCTATTATTTGAGCCAAATATTTGATCTTGAAATTAATTTGGTTTAAGCTAAAGAGAATTTATTTATTTATTTATGCTTCTCGTTAAAAATGACTGAAATTTTTTTTTTATTTCAGATGTAAAGTGTACGCTGCGTTTAAATTGATTCTTTTGGTTTAAATAACCAGTCTGAAAAGCGGTTGGCTTTGATAAAAATTCGTATCATTTTACATCAGTTATTTCCATTACAGATGAGAATAATTAGAAGATTCGAATAAGTGAAAAGTATGGCTCTCCTCAATTTGACGTATGATCATTAATTTCAAAGTCAATCGTGATCTAGAACTGCAGCTATAGTCTTTTGATATTCTGCACTCGGAACTGCTGGTTCTGAATTATAAGTATCAAATTTCCATAAGTGAAATTATCTATTGTAATTTTCGACTATATCGGATTTATTATACGCGCGCGACTCTGTGGCTTATTATCTCGCGCGACGCGATTCATTTCGAATTTAGCATTATACTAGTCCATGTAGATTGTATAGCGTATCTAGCGGCAGGACGAGTCCTGCATGCCTGAATACAGGTACGAAAGAATTTATTCAGTGTAGGAGCATTTACAACCAATTGAGTTCGTCGATTTTTGTATCGCTGTATATTGTTTTCGTGGGCAATTATTGTTCTCAAGGCGACTTTCTCAACATCGCCTATTGAGATTTTCACATGCAAGATGCAATCTGAAATTAAAGAAAATTTATTAGGACCTTCCTCCGTGGCACACACGATATTTTCAAAAGACGCTGTACAGAATCGAACGCTTTTTGAATCTGTGCAGAGTGAGAGCTTATAAGTGTCTAATTATAGGATATAATAACTATTATATTTCTATAGTACGATGAACATGCAATTGTGAGAAAAAGTATACTTTTTTCAATCTGAAGAGATATTTGTCTGATTTAGAATTGTTGGCGATTTTTATATAATACTTTAAATTATATGACTGAGTCTACAATTGCGGTAATTAGTAGATTGTAAATTATTAATCCTAAATGTGTCAAACCCAATGACCTTCGCTCACCAACGTATACCATATTTTATAGTGTAGGTGGAGACTGCAAAACCGTTGTCGGTAGTCCACGCCATTGCGGAGAATAGAGATGGATTAATTCGTTACCAGTGAGAGAATTAAACCATTATGCAAATTTACATGCGGGTTGCACGAAATTCTGTAAGCTTGTGAGCTGTAAAAATCCACTCTGTGATAATAGGCGGATGTTAGGGAAGGAGTAATAAGAGATGTTTCCGATCTGCAACGAGCAGAACTGTCGCAATTACTGTTTGCGCAAATAGACTCCAGATCTCACTCCTTATTCTTTCGAAACAAAATGTTCTGCAATACATACTTTCCAGATGTACAACGCATTCGCGATGAAAAATTTGAGTAGCTTTGCGAATTTTTTCCTGTTTTCTGGAAAAGATTGACACAATTAGTGAATTAACTTTTCTGAAGTCTCGAACAAGTTTCAATTTTCTGATTCAGTAATTTTTTATTGATCCAAGATTATTTATAATCAAGATTTTGTTTTAATAATTAGATTTTGAAAAATGTTGAAATCTTAAGTTTCTTATATTCAGCTTCAAAATATATGACCGCTTTCGTAGTACTACCAACCTTAAATTTGTTCTCGTGTCGTGATATACTGTCAAATTTCAGTGTCTAACATAAATTGCGATTTAAACTGACTTGAATATGTGCTTCTTTTTGTGTCCATCGTACGAATTCGCGTGATTGCATATACGACCGGAAGAGGCGGCAATGAAACGACAACTTGCAGCAATCGTTGCGGTAAAGCACAGTGCAAAACGCGAGGGAAAATTGCATTTCATTCGGTTGGCGACTGCGGAAAAGGGTCGCTCACATCCCGCCTCGTTACTCCACGAGTGTTCAACTCGACACGGCGAGAGTAACACAGTATACACACACACTCTCATATTCTTTTTGATCGATATAACTGTTTTACACCCCAGAAAAAAGGGGGGAATGATCGTTTAACTTACTCGTACGCAAAATCGCTTCCGGTTTGCACTCAGCCTTTTCTATAAAATATGTATATCCAAGTGAAAAAATACATAAATATATAAATGTATAATGGCTATGAGAATGAGACACGAATTGGCTTTATAGAAAGGTCTTTTTAAAAGATACTTCTTCTCACTTATACTTGTTCAGGATATATTGATACTTCTTCAGAAAGTATGGAAAAATCCCTATATTTCTTTTTAAAAATACGAAAGTTTAAAGTTTCATTGAAGTCTGACTGAAAATAACGACTTCCTTTTTCTTTATTAAAAAAAAAATTCATTTATGTGTAAGCTCGATCATTATAGAAGGAAATATGTTGCAAAGGTATCAAAATGGATTTAAAATAAATTTGATAATCATTCTTGATTTTTCCCGTCAATTTAAAAAATTCGGTAAATTCTCTAAGCTGTTATATTTACATTTTAAAGGACGTAAATGACAGTTGATGAGCTCATTATGCACCGCAAATTATTTTTCTGTTTCGCAATTTGCTGAAAGCACACCACAGTATTTTTAGAATGGCGATATTTTTGTTGAAATGGCACAAAAAGTTCGATAATCGCTGTGCTGAACGTCATTAGACATGCCCTATAGTGCAACACGAATATGCAGAACGGAAGCAGAATATGAGAGGAAGGTGGATATTGAACGTAATTACTCAGAAATATCTCCACTAAAAAAATCTGTCCCTGCACGTTGCAAAACCACAATTGCGAAAAAAGAATTGTTTGATGTGTATATGTAAAATATCCATGGAAAAAGTGTATTCTCCTCTAATTTTTGTTCAAAGCTTTTTCAAATTATTCATGGAAACGTCTTTTTTATGATAATAATTATTTTGCTACATTGTTTTCTATCAGTCATTTTCTACACTTGTTTTTACGCATTCTCTTGAAAAATAAAAGCATTATACAATTCTTTGTTATCGTACATATAGTTAGTTGGCCCGTTCTACTAAAACAAGTGTCAAACAAAATACATATATATCATACTTGAATAAGATTTTGCTATAAATCGAAAAATAAATATTAAATCATAACGATTTAATATAAAATATTTATTCTGTTTGTTCAATTAAATCTCTTAAATTCCGTTTAGAGTTGATTTTAGTCTAAGAGCGAGTGTTAATTATTTAAATATTTGTGTTTGGATCCAGATGATAGTTGTGAATTTGTCAGAGCGGAAAAAGGATCCACGGCGCGGCGGAGGCGGCGCGGCTACGTTGGCTAATGTGAACTGTGAAGTCCAAAGCAGAATATCATCTCGCATGAAATACTGGAGCTTTACAGCCATATTCAAAAAGTTTTGTTTGAAATAAACCACTCACGACTCTAAAGATTGGGGTCAAATAACAATTTATTCAAGAATAAATCCAGAAACGGGTATGTCGATTTTTAAAACAAATTTATGTCTATTTTTAAAAAACTCAAGCGATCCGTTTGTCTCGAAATAATTAAAATCCTTTCAAAGAGATTCCAAAGATGAATGTATATTAAAGAAATATTGGTGAATTTATTTGTGAGTAAATTGAGACGAATCTAGACTAAACACGGCTTCAATAAAATTTATTTATTCTCCTTGAGTTGGAAAACATGAAAAAGAAATTTACAAGTTCGTCAACTCTGAAGAACGTGGGCGGTACTCAGTATAAAATTTCTTTCACTCCCCTAAAGTTTAATTAAAAAATTTACTTTCATATTTATAACCTCGAATGTATATTTAAAAAAATGATAAATTAAGTCTATGTTTATAAGATAAATATTTAGGCAAGAGTTTTTACATTATTGTTTGAAATATGCATTTTTTTGAAATTGTACAATTAATTACAGTTGAATAATCTTAATTTAAGAATTAACTTCGTTCTGTTTAAATTAAAGTCACATGGAGGAGAATACAAGTTATATTATGATTTAGAATAATTCAAATTTTTTGCTTTTAATTGTATAATTATAATTGTAGAATTTACTACTGGAATTCCAGTTATACGTACATTGTAGATTGAAGAAAGGAGTTTAATTAAAATTCCGTGATAAAAGAGAGCTGAATAAAAAGTCGTCTATTTTTCTGGATGATAGAGAAATGAAAAATAGGAGACCATTGTTTATGCCAACGAGTGCAGTCGCTATAATGCACGTTTGTCTTCTCCAATTAATTATTTACTTCCGGATCCGTGCTTATACTTGTTTCAAGTTAAATACAAGAAGTATATCTTGATATCTTGATAATAAATCACCTCTTTATGCAGCGTGGTATTTCCCTTTGGAATAAAAGTCACAGTAACCTCGTGTACTGCAAAATATAATAGGAACTTATTTTCTAAACAATCTTATTTCTTATTAAAAAAAACTGACAATATGTCAGTGATTTGTGATTAATAATTATTATTTAGAATTATTTTCTCACTTTTGCAGAATTTTTAATGATTATTTCTCTTTATTTTTCATGTATGTCTATTTCTTATTCTCAAAACGTCTGACAATATTTATGAGTATAAGTAGAGGGATTGGAACAGAAGGTAAGAAAATTAATTTGTAATAGGTAATTAGGTAAAATTGTAAAAGGGAGTTTTTGTCCAAAATTTTAGTGGAATAAAAGAAATTCTTGATAATTTAATGAAATTAATATGAGAGGATATTTGATTTCAAAAGGCTTGCAGAGGGTGTGGTTTTGAAATTGATTCCTCGAAGATGTAGGTCGACACGTATCTGACCCTATAAGACAGTTGCTTGTTGGAGAATCGAGACAGGCTCTTCTCCTCTAGCTTAATATACATTTTTTGCTCCCTTAATTCCGTTGAAAGATTCTCCTTTCACGTACTTTCATATCCATATATCAAACCCTCTCAACGACCCTATATATATATATATATATATATATATACAAAGTTCTTTATAAAAATACAACTCCCTAAAAAAACATATTATCAGATTTACTACTGAACTCTACGTTTCTCAATAAAATCTATTACAAAGTGTTGTATGTAAATAGTTTTTATCCATGTGAGGTCTTCCATAAAGATGAACTTGTTCAGGCTTTCGTGTTGCTTTTGATACAAATTACTATTATTTTTCCGAGGGTGTGGGGGGGGGTCATCGAGAATTTCAACCGTCAGGACATTTATACCATCAGGGTTTATATTTGAGAGACACCATTTCTCCGCAGCGATGTATATGTTTCAGACAGACATATTCTGTGGTTGCATGTCGGTCAGCAGTAAAATGCGAAATTCTGGTAATCACTTGTCAGACTTGATACTTGGCAATTATGATGACATTTTGCGGTAAAATATTATACAAATACGATTTCTTGTTGAACTCAATAGATGGGGTTATTCCACATGTCAATAATCGTCAGTCTTAATGACATTAGAGGTCACGTGCATCGAGTTGAGTTGGATAATACATAATTACATATATGTATATAATAAAACTTGAAATTACTCGTCAATCAGCTTTGATCCCTTTCTTTTTGAGATTCAATAAAAGCTAGCCTTCCTCCTGAGCTTTTTATTATCTGATTGGCTTTTAAATCTTTTTTGATTCTGGGTGCCATATTTATTGATATAAAATCGTCCAACATTCAGTACTATACCTAAATACTGATAGGTATATGTAATACTTACACAGAAATAGACGAATTTCGAAAGATGTCGAGTCACGTGAGCCTCATTTGTTTCTCGTCCATTATACGAAATGGAGTCGATGCAGTTGATCTTCTTGCTATATTACCTTTCCATTGCTTCCATAGGAAGCGACTAAAACTACCTCGTTTGTCGTAATGTTATCCGCTGTTCAAATATGTGGACTAAAGCAGCTGGTACTGTATACGAGTAGTCTCTCTAAAATATAACTCCACCAGCACGTATTCAACGTATCTTGTTTTTTTTTACTTTTATTTATCTCGTCACATTAAAATTAATGAAATGAATTATTTAATGGTTGAAACTATTATTTTTTATATTTAGAGATTTTATCCTAACGTATATAGTGAAAAACACTTATCATTATAACATTAATTCATCAATTAGAATTTGAAAATATTTTTTTGTATATCCAAGCTCGTTTTACCTTTTTGAAAAATCTTTCTATGCCAAAGTGAAGTTTAATGGGCGACTCGCAAAAGTATTTCGCAGCTAAACGAGTTAGTGAAAAATTGTATGGCGAGCTCGAGAAAGGTTGAAATTAAGTAACTATTCGACACGCTTTAGCGGTCGTTGAGACTTCTTTCAGAAAATGTTTTAAAAGACTTCTGCAACTTACTGAGTTTCTTTAATTACATTGATTCTATTTGAGATTCGTGTATCGACGAAGAAAATAATTGTATAACTTTATTTCTTCAAAGGAAATTAATAAGAATAGTTATTTAGTTTTTTAGTTATTATTTATAATTTATAATAATCTAATTTATAATAATTTAATTTAATTTATAATAATTTATAATCTCTTAAGAAACTTGATTTGTTTTTTACTCTCAGTAATTGTTTGTTAATTTCCTCTTTGCAGCTTTAAATCACCCGAAAATAATCAAGATTCCAGACTACTTTTCTCTAAAAAACGCAAATTGGCATACGAGAAAAAGCTTACTCTCCCAATTGAGGGTCTTTTGACAAGAGAAAAAACAGCGTGAAAAAAATAAAAGAAAATAAAAGTGCTCGGGGCACTTTGGTCCTTTTAACGTTTATGTGCGTATACTTGAGGTAATTTAACCAGAGGTATAGTAAGCTAGTGAGACCTCGAAGCTCGGATTATATCACTCGTGTCTATTTTTCTTAATGGACCACTTTGAATCCGAGCAATCTGAGTAAAAAGGCATCATCAGCAGCAGCAGCAGCCTCACAATCGCAAAAGGGGACACATACGACTCGCGACTCGGTCGTACGTATCTGCAAACTTGATCATGCTGTGTGCCATTAGAAGGCGAATGGTCACACAAACGCAAATGCGAGGACAAACGTTGACGAGCAAACGTTCCGCTGGTCATCTAATGTTTAGATGCAGATCAAACGGATTCTAAATGAACTGTATCGCAGATCCTCGGCTATGGTACAGAATTCTGCTACAAATTTTCCACATAAAATCTCCCTGTTTGCTCTAGTATATAGGTGAGGTGTTTCAAAAACCTCCGTTTTATTTCCTTTTGGAAGCTTTCGCAATCATGTTGCTAATTTGATTGAAATGGAAGGTAATCATTTTTTAGATGTTTAGATACCTATATATTTTTAATATTTTGCTTGTTTTTTTTTTATTGACTATAATGGGAAACATGGTTGGATATTGCGAAATGTGTGATTCACCAGACGAGAATCAAACAAGGTTTTTTTCATACTATAGAAGTTTTATATACCATTATCCATATTCCCTCGCATATATATAGTTCATTTCCATATACAGAGGAGTGAAAAAGAGAAGTCGGTGTTTGGGCTGAGAAAATTAATTATTTTAAAGTAATTATTTCAAAGTGAAATTTTCATGAAAAATTGAATGATACTCAAACTAAATGAAAATTACTTTATTTATTGATTGAATGCATATTATAATTGAAATTTATAATTACTTCCTGATTGATATTGATATGTACATGTTATTCAATTAAATATAAAAGTTGCTACACAGACTCTGGTAATTCAGTTTAGAGTAGAGAGAGCTTATAATTTTATGTTGTATTAATATTTCATTACAGTTGAAATAGAATATTTGAAGATAAATAATTATATCTTGATTATGCTTTTGATTTGGTTCACAGCTTTTAATATATTTAAATAATTTATGTAGAATTATAAATGACTCAAACTTTGTATATTTTAACCGTGAATGATTTTGAATTCAGTTTTTTACAGCTGTTGCACTCGATTAAGAAATTGTTTAGAGAAAAACGATACCGAACATTAAAAATCCATACGCAAGTGTATTGAAATTTATTATCGTAATATTTCTTTTAAAATATTGCTTATGCTAGCGCGGTAGTAGATATACTTTCATACATTCCAATAATATTGGATTAAAAGAATTATCTCTCTCTTGAGAGCTTTAATTTCAATATTTAACTTTGAGTCTCTCCATAAATTAAATAAATAAAATTTATGAAAAGTATTACATGCAAAAAAGTGCAGGCCCAAAATGAATATTTAACAATTAAAATCTGAAATATATTTCTTGCAGTATAAATAACCTTCGATAATTAGTCTTCATGTCCACCGCACTGCATCCAAATTTAAGCAGTGCTCTTTATGAAAAATTCCAATACTTACTCGAATAATGTGTTAATATATAAACATATAATACGTTACAATACTGTCTACAATATTCTATAAAAATGAATCAGTTATCTTTTAAATATTTTTTTTCTTTTGGATCAAGTCCTTTGTGCAATTTTTGAATGCTTTTAATATTAATTTATGCCAATTATATTATATTATATAATTCATTCCACCTATATCGTGAAAGCTTTTAATAATTCTTGAATTTTCATTTTAATATGAAAATGATATATCGCATTGCTCCCAGCATATGTATACTAATTTAAATAATTTTCATCAAAATTCACAGAGTTGGACATTTTCTTTAAGCTACAATTGGCTTTTTAAACGTCATAAATTTAGCGCATTTCGAATATTCAATTAACTCGTTTGTTCCAGCGAAGAACATTTAAAATTATTTCACTCGATTTTTAACTTTCATAATAAATCTAATATCCCACATTCTAATATTAGTTTTATCGGAAAATAAATTGTTCTAATTTTCTTTTCAATTTTATTTTTTACATTTTCATTAAATGAGAAAAGGATTGGTTTCATTTTAATTGACATTGTAATTAAGACTGGAAATATGATCGAATGATATTTTAAAATATATCTGGAAACGATCGAGCTCAAAAAATGCAATTTGTCTTGAAAAGAAAGAAGAGCACATTAATCAAAGTGCTGGATGACTTTTATCATTTATATTACATCTAATAACGAAGTCAGTGAATTATTGTTCTCGACGTAGTTGTACGAATTCTTTGGCAGGTACGTTTTGACGACAGACAGCAGAAAAATTAATGGTCAACTTCGTAACTCGCCTCGCAATTACATCTCGATTAAGTTAATTACAGGAGCCAACGGAGTCGTAACCATAAGCGTTCGCGCGAGCTCTTTTGCAACCGAGTTTGCAACCTTGTGAACCACCCTGCTCGGCCTCGGCGGCGCCGGAAAAGGGTCGTAAACTCTCAGCAATTCTGGACGCGATCAAGATCCCTTCCGTAAATTCCATTTCATCAATTTATAGAATTCACACCTCCTCAGGCTTTTGGATTTACACGCTTCCTAATATACGAGTACATATATGCGTATCTTACACCGAGCTTTTACAAAACTTGTGGAAACCCATTTGCTTGTGGAAGTGGAGTAGTCCGGCTTTTCAACCCAATTGCCTTATTTATTATTAGTTATTAATCCATAAACTCGTTTAACATCACTTTATTCTATTTATTTAATTTATTTTGATTTATTTATTTATGTAAGCTTCCCTAGCATTTTTTCTTTCTTTTCCATCTCATTTTTCATATAATTCTTATGTCCTAAGCACATTCGCTTTTATTTTGCCGGAGGATATCGACTTTTGTATGCGTTTTTTCACATGATGCACGAGAGCCCCGTCATGTAGGAATGTCTCGATTATATTTTCTCGCCCGATATAACATCAGAGTCATATCTTGTCGTCGCGTACACATGTACTCACGCGTGTCTACGGTCGGTGCGATATTGGTAGATACGAGCAAGCGTTCCGGATATCGACCTCTTGTTCATCTCTGCTGGCATATGGGATAGATACGATAGCTTTGCTATACCGACAGCACTAGTGCCAAGATAGGAAAAAAAGAAAGGGTGCGACCCGATGTGGTGTACCCAGAGTCTCATTGCTCCCTTGAAAAGATGGAGAAAAATATGGCGACACAAAAACGAGACACGAGTGCGACGACAACTGGCGCCTCTAGAGGACTCGATAATAGAAGACCAGAAACAATATCCGGAATGGTTTTCTCATTCAATGAACTTCAGGTAAAATGCGAAACGGATGACTCCGCAAAAATACGAAGTCTTTTTTAAACAACTATTTTTCTTAGTTTAGTGCACTCAGAAAATGTCTGGCATATTTTTCCTATATATTTGCCTTATTCGCTATTATTCAAGCGGGAAAGTAACTAAAAATTAAATTCATATAAACAGAATCAAATTAAATATATGAATACTTTATATGAACAGAAGAAACTTGATTTGCTTAAAAACTTTCGCTGTACATCGTCCGCAAATTGGGTATATACCTACACAACTAAAAATTCTCTGCTTGCAGTTAAATTAGTAGGGAACATAACATTTTGTAAAAATGATAGATATATATATTTAATAAAGACGAAGTTCTTATAGTATTATAAGCTTTAATTTTAGACCGCATATTTAAATTAAAAAATTAATATAGTATATTACAAATTGAATAGCTAAAAATTAAAACCAGATTCAATTGTGAAGTGAAAATAATTTCCATCAATCGATATAAATATACTAGGATTTCGAATCTAAAGTCCCTATTTAAAATAATTATTTTGTTAGCAGAAGAATATGTGAAATTGATGCGTTGATTGATTGGGTCGATGTATACCCACTTGACGTGGTTTAGAGCGCCAATATTCCCTCGTTATTTACGGTTCGGGTTTCAATGTTATTGAATCATTAATTAAAATTTAACACCGCGTAAAAATTTGATTTACATCATCAGCGGGAAATTTAAACGTGCTATGAGCCCACATGCATTATGAATTAATTTTGCATTCAGATACGCTGATTTGCGCTGAATATTTTACGCTCTATAATTTCCGCATCATATTGTCCAGATTCTATCAATTTCAATCATTGGAAATGTGCAGTTTCCTCTCGTTGTTCTTTTTATATTTATTTAATGTTTCTACCTTAAATTTTCTAGTTAACTATCACCATATTGAAGTCCTTGATAATTATTTATTTTTATTAATATGAAGTTTTCTCCCTACTTTCGCGAATATGAAACATTTCCTTGAAAAGAGTACTCTATAATAAATATATGTTTAAAAATGTGACCCTATTTGGAAAAAGAAGTTATATCTCGAGCCCCGCAGTCAGGGGAGTTTAAAATATGTGGTGGAAAACACTGAGCACTATTTTTCGCTCGTATTTTGAGTTATTTCGCCTAGGAACTGCAAAAGCGATAAAGTGGTTTCTATCGAAAAGAAATCAGCATCAAAAACAGACTCTAAGCTCTTTAGCTTCAAATATCAATTCTTGAAAATCGTTTTCAATTTCAGATATTGAAACATGAAATATTTTTCCTCGTGAATAACACTTTTATATTTATGAGGTGCTTGGGGGAGTTTTTTTTTTTTTTTTTTTATGACAAACGTGTTCATTATCAACCATGTACAATTTTTCTTCAGAAAAGTTGCCCTATTTCGCATAGCAAGTCCTTGACATTTTCCATGTTTTTCAAATTGGAAAAATTGAGTAAAAGCGTCTATATAAAAAAAATTCGAAATCATAGTGGAAACACAAATTCATTTGTTGAAAAATTGTTGAATTGTTAAATTCTGAAGATGTTAATGTAAAATTCCCTTGGAATATTTCACGTCTTGTGACTATTTATTTAGAATGTCTAAAAAAGCTTGACCTAGAACTATGTGGAACAGAAAGGGGACAATCTACACTTATTGGGAAATTACACAAGTTAACTAGATTGGTCCCTATATCAAGATTCAAATTAGAAGGAGCAGCCTTGGAATTTCGTGATTTGGAGAGTTTTCCCTCTGGTGGTAATTATCATGTCGTTTTACGATTAACATAGATTTTACCAGCCTGTAATTAATGTGTCTTGGTATGAGGGTAATGGGAAATTGGTCCACGAATATACAAACCGATGCGACAACGAACGAACGCATCATCGAACGGGACGTGCGATGAAATTCGAAATCGACTGGCTATATAACCTATTTGACGGAAATTAGAGCTATAACGGTGTGTGCGCATGCTGACTTACAAGTGTCCAAAACTATTCGGAATTGCTAAAACTCGGATGCTTTAGCGCTATTGAGATCTGTCTGATCGGTGCAGTTCAGGATAAAAAAAAATGTGTTGCTCGTACACTACCCACTGGTCCAAACAGCTTTTTTTCATAAAATCTCTTTTATTAAGAAATCAGTAATTTTGACTAATTTATATTCACCAAAAAAAAAAAATAGTTGGTGCTTTGTGTTAGGAAATTCGAAAATTTGGTTTGGAAATTCGCCAGTATGGAAATCACATCTACGTAATATAAAAATTCACCTAACCCAAACAACTTTGGTAATAATAGATGCATGACATCTATTAAATCTCCTTTTATTATTATTTTCATTATTTATTTTTTTATTTATATATTTAATATTTATAAATCCTTAAATTTGCATTAAAGATCGGAAAATAATTGAAGACCCATTAATATTATATTATAATTTCTCTTATTCGGGCTGTTAATTACTCCCAAGCGCGAAACAAACATAATGGACCCATTTTTTTGTATTAGTCTTATTTTGATGCGTAAATCCGAAAATTTTCACACAAATATACCTATAAATTCCCACTCTCTTTGGGGTTTTGTTTCTACTCTTTTTTTTTTTAACTTGCATGGGTTATTTCGTAGACTTAGAAGTTTAAAATAATTAAAAATTAAAATACTATTTTACACATTTTAATTTTTTATTTAATTTTATTATTTGTATCTCACTTTCAAAAGATAATTCTCAAAATCGATTACTCTTTAAATCTGAATCCGCGATAAGTATACCACTGATTCCAATTAGCGTACTATATATACGCTGATGAATCAGCGAAGTTTCGACGACAGAGGACTTGACATTTACTAGTTCATCAGCGTATATACGCTGATTCAGATTAAGAGAGTAGTTGGATCGCTTTATGCGGGACAATTATCGACTTGATTTTACAGATCAGAATCTTTCAGCCTCTGCCAATATACCATAGAACGTATGAAGACGAGGGATTTTACCAACCTCGACATAATTGTAACAGAGAAGCCTATAGAACCTACATATAGCAAGCTGAAATAGACGGTTTCGTACCTCCACATCAATATCGTATGCGTTTTCACTTTCTAGATGGACATTTTTATCTGTGTATGCAGACCACACGCATGTGGAGAAAGTGTTTGAATATCACGCGTATCGACGATTACACTTCAATCCATAAGGCAACAGTATCAGACTTTCGATATGCTGTACATCCGGTATCTGAAAATTTATTTCAATTCTTTACTTTTGAAAGCTAATTTTAAACTTGAATTTATGAGGCTGCACTTTTACGACATCTTTAATTAACAATATTTTAAGGGATTGAAAATAATATGAATGTCTTCTCAAGATCAGTAAATTATTTCTCATTATCCTAAAAAACATTCGTTCTTCGTTCAACTCCAGCAGAACTCATTAATTATTCAATCATTTCCCAGACCTAAAGGAACTTCTCCTAGCATTAAAAAAATTATTCGGTTCCGTAGCTCGTCAACTTTTCCTACAAATGCAAAAGTCATAGCCTTAATTTCGGAGTGCGTCTAAACTCGAAACTTTTCCAACATTTCAAAGAACTGACTTTTTCTCATGAATAGTTAACACTAAATGGAAAAATAATATACATATATAATTGATATAAACATTTAAAATGTAAATGAAATGTTGCTAAGTTGGCGTTTTGTATGGCTAATTAGATGTTTAGCATTTGCGAGCGAGTTCTTTCTTCAAGCATCTATTTTAGAAGTAATTGGCAGTTTATATTTTAAAGTTTTAAATTCTAAAGCTTTAAAATTTATAAGCAAACAAAGTGAAAGTGGATTGGGGTTTCATATTTCACTACTACTTTGTTAAAGCTATATACACCGATGAAAAGTGATCAAACAACTCTTGCATGCTGCATAACAATGTTTCGTGAAATTCAAGTTTGCTGCTGTTTTGTAGATCACGTCAGATGTCGAAAATTAGGGATTTGTTTAATCTAAAGTTGTTAGTTCTACGAAGCAATCAATTCCTCAACCCAGGAAGTTCGATACTGTAGTTCCAATTGGCAAGGCGAGTAATAATTGTTGTTTCAATTTGCAGATCGCAACAATTAGTCTTAAGTATATATGATATGCTTCCCAGTAATTACCCTTTTAATGATCCAGTCAAAATTATTATCATTTTAACATGAATAAAGAATGTTCTCTTAATATATGCAGAAAAAGGCCTTTTTAGAATTTGTAATTTGTCTCTTATCAGTTTTGTTTGTAATATTGAGATTAGTTGCTTTGAAATTGGACTTTTTTATGGGTCCCCTGTACACGAAACTATCTGCAGATAAACATTGAAACGGTTAAACAGGAAACTGACTCGCATTCAAAGGAAAATGTGTCGTGCATTTGCGTTTCGAGTATCACAGAAGATAATGGATTTAACGTACAAAATCAATGCCAAAGGTCTAGCATTCCATTTGACAAACAGATAGATTTAAATTCATCTCACAACGCTTATTCATGTAACTTATTACTCTGATTATACTCCTCAACTTTTCATTCTTTGAACTCCAGGGAAAAAGTACAGTAACTTCCAATTTAATTGTTATTCAAAAGGACAACAAAAAAAAACACATGAAAGTAGATGCAATATGCCTCATAATTTTTACAAAGCATTGTAATGATATTAATTTTTCGTGATCCTTCTTTCGTGATAAAATGGAAGCAGAAAAAAAATTCTTTACCCTTTATCACGTTATCGTGCTTTGTTTTATAACTTTGCTTTACTTCTTCTCTCTGGTGAAAAAAGAAATGTAAAAAACAAAAAAAAAACAAAATCTGTTGGACTATAATGAGGTAAAATATCGTTCTGTATATACTATATATATATATGTATAGGAGATATCCAGTGGTGAAGTTAGACGAATCTAGAACACGGGAATCGTCAGCAGGACCACGAGGGGATTGCAACCTCTCTCGCTATCCCATCAGAATTCCGAGATCAGATATCTCGCATTGGGTAATCGAGATGATACAGGTTGCTGATTTCGATTCCAACTACGCTACAATCATTTCTGAAAAAAGATATTCAATGTTCAAAGTTGTAGCAACTGCTCCATTCTCTATTGTCGGATATTTTGTTATTGTTGATAAATTGTATTTTCAAACATAATTGAGTCCACTATTTGTATTCTAGTCATACATAATTTTTTATAATCCGTGACAAATTTTGAAAAGCCCCTAATCTCTGTAAATCCGTTAAAATTTATCAAATTTAATGTAAATATTTCTAAATTCTCAAAACTAACATTAAATCTCTTGAAATTTGTTTTAATCTTATAAATTCGATTGAAAATTTATTTATAATCTCATTAAAACCTTGAAGATTTATTGTAATACTTCATAGTAATTTGAAAAAAAAATTAAATGAATTATGAGGTGAAAAGATACTGATTCCTATTACCGACTGTTATCAACATCAGTCGATTCGTGTCTATACTAAATTTAGAATTTTCTAGCTTCTAGTATCATGACCTTCTGATTGATTTTCACACCTTTTATTAACATTCGGATTATGTAACAAAATGTGTAAATTAGAAAAAAGAAAAGTTATGACGAGAAAAAGATTTTTTTTTCTAATTTATCGACAAATTTGGATAACTACAATTAATTTTAAAGAATCAGCATAATTTATTCTGTATGTGTAAGCTATATACTCTCTTGTACATAGTGGGTTTAGGAGTGTTAAAAGCTGTGTATTTTAGTAAGCCGACTTTTTCTTAAGACTAGTCGATTCTATATAGAGAGAGTGGTTTGGGTAAAACCGCAGTTCTTGTCGGTGAGCGGAAGTCCAGTAGAAAATGGAGTGGAACCTTGACACTAACGAGTGATATCGCGGAAAGGGACGCTTCTTTTTTGGTCCCTCGACGTGAGCCGACCGTAAATTTTGGTCTGCAAATTGGACCAGTGCAAGGCGATACGAAGAGCGTGCTCGGAAGGAGCGATACTTACGAGGTTCGGTTAGAAGAGCGATAAATGATCGACATCGGTTTCTCGCTGGACCGAGCATGCTCGTCTAACCCCTTTTTTGTCCCTCAGTTTTGAGATCGCACACGTCTCTACAACTTTGTATTCCGCGCACGTTCTATTCGGTTTATACGTTTATATCGATTTATAGCGATGCTCGAAACCAGAACATTTTCTCTGAATATATATGTAGTTATATAAGGATATATCTCTTTGTGTATTTAGGCGAGAAGGAAAGTATTTTTTCACCAAAAAAAAAAATAAAAAAATAAAGGTATTGACTTGTCTATATTACTAGTCAATGTATATTTTTTAGAGTCTGCATACCACTAATAATGCATATTTTCCTCGACACCTGTTTTTTTGTATATAAAAAAAAAAGATCGATCACTGGATCGCTATAAGTTTCCATGCTTCGTTGGGTCACAGCGCGTTTTCTGCTCCGCTAAACTCAACGAATTTTCTAAACCGTTTACCTTTCGCATGAACGCGAACCGCATGGAAAAACCGATACTAATGAAACTGTAGGTTACTCGGGTGAAAATTAAAAATCTGCTTACCCCGAGGGATTACCTTGATATGTCGCTCTTTTCTATCTCACCATCTCGTGTTTCCCATGTCACTGTTGAGGGTTAGATTGAGGTGTGGATGATATATGTACCTAATATATATTTATATCTAGTATAGATGATGAAAATTAAGCGTGAAACCCCCTTTCATTCCCAATATGAAGATTTTCATTCTATATTTCTTTTAATCATGCATCATCGACTTACGTTTTGTTATGAAATTATTAAGTGAAATTCGGTGCAATTTCTACACGGTTCTCACATTTATATATAAAAACATTGAAATCATCTGAATCATATACACTTAATTAATTTCCCCTGAAAAATGAAGAATCTTGCAGTTGAAACTATAATTTATGGGATAATGTTGACAATAGATAGCGGAAAAAAATTAATCGGATCTAATTAGAAGAAATTTTGAAGTGTATCTCTCTCTCGAGCGTCTTGATATCATCGATCATCCCCCACTCTGACACTTAATCCGAGGAAAATCGTGCAATGCACGAGGCAGAGGAGCTTAAGCGGATGAACTCGCGGCAAATTTAATTACATGAGTAAACGATTTAATGAACGCGAGGACGAAAGAATCGATTGCTACACAATGATTAAACCGCAAGAGATTCCGACTTTTATAAAAAAAAGTTACGGAAATGCCAAATCTCTATAACCATACCAACTTCCGATTCGTTAAATTTCATGTAAGAAACCTTGTTTTCTTTTCTGCTCGTCATGTAAAATATATTCGTAATATTGCTCTGCTTTTTTTTTTACCTTTTTCAAGGTCTCAGTTCTCTGGATTGAAATAATACTATGAAAGATAAATGGTAGGTATTCATTTTTACGGGAAAAAATTTAGTAAGAAATATTAATAGTACTTTGTGATTTTTAACAAAAAATATAATAAACTATTGCTTTCTTAAAGTTTGAAAAATGCGAATACATTTCCTTTCCGCGGAAGTATTGGGATTCTCAAAAGGTGACACATCTTTCCGCACGATTTGAATACTAGTTACATTATAGTTGCATTTGATAAACATTTTGAGAGGTATTATTTCCAAAAGGGAATTTCTACTTTTTCTACTGAATGTATCTGTAATTCCTAATCCTAATCGAGACCACTGTTGAAATTTCTATCTATATCGTTCGCCGGATGTAGCTATGTAATTAATCAACAGCTTTGGCTTCATCCTTGTAAATTTACACTCGTAAAGTCAACGCCAGCACTTTATGTGTTTAGTTCAGCAAATCCTGATGACTTCTGCACGTTAGGCGATTTCGATATGAATAATCTATTCGATACCGATTAATGCTCTCTAAAGATACACAAATACCAAACTTCCACCGAACCAATGGTTTATCACCCCCCTTCCAGTACATACTATACAGTATGTATTAACTAACTACCAAGTTTTGTTGAAGGGAGTACTCACAACTTGAATGTTTAAACCAGTTTGGCACAGTTTGGCGTTTTGATTTACTGGCTATGATGTAGAATTTACCTCACACATGTGTTTTATTGGATCTGTAGAAACACTTTCGGATTCAAAACTTCGAACATCCAGTTTTCTTTGCTTTTACATCAGAGGTCGTTATCCTTTAAAAAAAAATGTACCCTTTAAATGACAATCACGTTTACTGTTCCATGCAGCTACGTTCAGGTTAACCACAATTAAATATTACAGGAGAAATGTTAAAAAAAAAAACGAAACTCAAAAGTCACCGCGGTACCCCCACAGGGGTACCCGCTTCTGCAGTTGTCATAGAAGCAGATCTTATTGATTCAAATAGATATACTATTGAATTCGCAGCATCATTGTCAAGCCGAAATATTTCTTATTGCTTCATTGAATATTCATTTGAATGAATATTATTTGCTTTTGACTGAGTGCTAAAGTGCGTACTTTTGATTCAATAGCATTTTTTTCTCAGTGTAGACGTTGCAGATGATGCAATTTGAATCAAAAATGTTCAATATCACAGTTATATTTCATGGGTCCGAAGCATGTAATATGTAATATTTAGTAACAATACTAACAATAAATATTAATTACTAGTGTGCGGCGCAGATTATTGCTTAGTGCCTATATTTCCAGTCGAAAATCCTATAAATCACTAATCCAGTACCAATCATATAGTACAAGAATAAATAGTAACCAGAATGTACAAGCCGATACATCACTGCATATATATAATTTCAGAATATTAAATTTTAGTCTGAATTAGCCACGTAGTTTAACATCCTCAAATCACGTCACACGTGTAATTAATCTTGTGTAATTTCGTTATTATATTTCATAATACTTTGGAGGAAGCTTAAAATATTTTAAAATATGGTTAATTACTCTTCCTCTTCGTATCGTTAATTGAATAGATAAAAACAAATTGCTTATACATTTCCAGTGAAGACACCGTATATTGAGATACGTGCGCCAGAAATTCGTTTTGATTTCTAAAATTTATGAGAAGAGAGGTAAAATATTGATAACCATTATCTCGCACACTCAGTCGCAATATTTTCACTATAAATTATTTCTATTCAACAATTGAACGGGAATAGCAAAAAGCTGTTCTCGCTACTCGAATAGTGATTAATAAGCGTTATCTTTTTGTTTCAGGTGAGTTGACACTACCGAAAGAGGGAATAAAGGCGCCGATGTTGCTGGCGAAAGTAGTTATCAGGTATTTCGGGAACTTCCGCTTCTTGATCCTCCTTTTTTGAGTTAAAAAATCAGGGAAGCCTCTAGTCCAGTAGAAATACGTGAAATACGAAAATGAAGGGTGTTGCAGCATAACGGTGCCAGTGCTATTTTGATGAAACAAACCTAATTTACAACTATTTTCTCGTGTCTACAGTTTTTTTTGTTTCTTTTTTTTTTTTATAAATGCTTCTATTGATTCTCAATTCTATCTAATTCTGGCATGAGTCCAGCTCTCGATTTGATCGTAAAAGAGCGTGTGTTTGCCTATGTATCATTCATTACTCTAGAGTCTATTAATTCAGCTCACGGGGAATTCTCATAATTTCTCTTAGCGCTTGTACCATCCAGCGGTTTTCCATTCAACAAGCGCTGGTTCATCCTTTCAGTAATTTACTCAACTATATCACGAAGCGATCTATTTTTAATCGCATCCTCCTATACTTCGATTTAAACCGGCGGAATCGAATTGCATTCTCTCTAAGACACCATGGGTTTTAAGAATGAGAAAAAAATGTAAAATGTAATAGAAATTGAAGGAAGGTAGAGTCTATTGTGCAGAAGTACAAAAGAGTTTTTGAATTTCACTCATATCATAAAAAGATTGGTTTGTAATTGCAGGAATATTCGGTGGGTGCTGAAATTACAGAAAGAATGAATGCTAGAAATAAACTACTTTATCCATGTATTGAATTTAAAAAAAAATCGTACGTGATTTAAAAATACTTTTACATAGAAAATAGTTAAGCGCCGTTTGTAGTGTCAATTTCATATATTTCTTATGAGCAGTTTTTTTTTTTTTTTTTTTTTTTTTCAAAAAAAACTGGAGGTTATTAAAAGTCAGCCTTCTATTTCACGTTCCTGCATATAACTTGCATTTCACGTCCATAAATTCGTTTCTTAGGTCTATTTACATTCGAGCTCTTTTGTATAACTATACAACTCATGTTTCCTACTTATACCATTCGCATTCGATATCAAGCATTCTTCTCGCATTTTCTTGAACATAACGTGGAAAATGATGGCAGTGCTTCAGCGTTGAGCGTACTCGTGTACAACGGAGATTCGTATATATAAAATGAAATTCCTTCTCTCAGATCAAAGATATGATATACTCAGGAACTTTTTAAAGTGAATATTTGTCAAATGCTTAGGAAAAATCTATTTTTAACACTTATTTCAATGATCCCTACTTATAACACGCTGAACTTACTACACTCGAAACCCCATGCACAAATGTTAACTTCATAAATGTTAACTCCTCGCTAATGTTAACAAATTCTTCTTACAAATGTTAACTTCATTCCCACTCCATTCCTCATAAATGTTTCTTTACTCAATAACTGCGCCTGATGTGTGTTGCGCTCTCGGCATCTGATTTGTTGTTATTGGCGCACAGTTTAAAATTCTAAAACGCAAAACGCAATGTGCATGTGCATACGTCAGTATAGGTTAGGTGATAGTTAAAATTTGCGAGAGGAAATTTGGAGGACATGAGTTAACATTTCGAGGGCCTCAATTTTCGAGCAGTTAACATTTGCGGGATTCGAGTGTATTTAATTCTAGAGTTGAAAAATGTTAATTGAAGAGATAATTTAACGCATTGTCTACTCGAAACGATAATAAACACAGCGTGTGAAAATAGCTTCTATTTTAAAGAATAAAATAAAATTATACTATTGTGTTTTTTCTCTAGGGGTTAAAAAGTGAGAAAAATTTCTCACGTACACTTCTTTGTACGAAGACTATGACCTATTTCAAATAATCAGCCTGTTCAACATGACTCGTTTCTACAAGAATGCTAAGAAAACTGCACTCTACTTTCTAAATTGTACGTCTTCTCATCTTCTTTTTATCCTTCTATTGTTTTTTTTTCTTTTCTTGTGATTAAATGCACTTATTAAGATAACTTTAGTACTTTATGTTATTATTGAATAGAAGAAAATCTTGTTAGCTAATTAATCGATAAATGGTGATTTTTTTGGAAATAATTCAGATCCTATTGATGTTTTTAAAGCTAGAAATAATGAGCTTCACTGAAAAAAAGGTTTGGTCTGGACAACAAAAAAGTTTTGTTGGTAATTGTGCAGCAAAATTTTTTTTGGCTCAACCAAATTTTTGTTGGTATAGCAATAAGTTTTGTTAAACCAACAAACCATTTTGTTGAACCAACAAAAATTTTTTTCAGTCAACAAAACAATTTTTGTTGCACAAATATAGTTTTTCAGTGTTCTACAGCCTCATTTAATATAAGAAATTATGAAAACAAATGTGCTTATCAAGCTTTTCATATAATTTTTTTTTGTTTGCAAATTTCCTGCACTTTATACTTTTGTTTTTATCCGGATTTTTGAAACTCCAAGTGTAATTCCCAGTCACATTTCTTTTTCGAGTTACAGCTTCAGCGAAAGATAATACAGTTTTGTCTCATCTCTTTAATTAAAAATAGAAAGTGTCTCTTCTGAAAAAATGCGCTGAATACTTTAGGCTGCGAACCAGCGAAATTCCGCTGATTCAGATTTAAAGAGAAGCTACTCTTTTCTCTTTCAAACCATTCCTAAAAAGATTGCAAAACATTTCTAAAAAAAAGCAGAGAAAAGCATTATAAAATATATTTTTTAAGAAGATACTATTTCGTCCAGTTGAATCGAGTATTTAAAGCAAAAAAGTCCATTTGAGTTTAATAAAGTTACGTAAGTCATGAACAGGAAATTATCCATTTAAATAAATAAATCATAAATCGGAATTTCGCAATACATTGTGTCAGGATATAATTGTAAAAAAAGTGCAACAAATGTATGTTGAGAACATGTAAAGAATAATACAATCCATAAATTGCGAGCCATTTCTCACAATTTCGAGGCGTTAGCGACTTTCTGCTGGTAAATTACTGCAATTATTATTTGGTAGCATTCGTCCTGGAATGCATTATAATTAATATAATTATATCTCAATTGAAACATGGCATTCATACAATGCATGCATTTGAAAAATTGATGGAATTTCAAAAAGATCGTTAAGTGATTGCAAAGGGAGGAAGAAAATTGGAATTCATCATAATATATGTAAATAATGCAGTTTTAATTTGGCTTTTTACATTTACATTAGAAAATGGTTTAGATATAATTGTAAATGTTGACCAATCCATCCAACCCCCCCCCTATATGGCCTGTGACGTCAACTTAGATTGCTCAATGACACATATACAATAGAGATTATGACAGATTGTGTTTTTCAGATATGGTATGTCTGAAAAACCTAAATGATCTTCTCAACAGTATTTTTTTCCAATTTGCTTTATTTTCTTTGCTGTTATATATATATTACAAAAACAATCTCATTTCACTTTCTGAAAGATCGATTCAATCGCTTAATTCCCGCCGAAAGGTCGACTCGGCGACCTCCTCGTTGTCGATAGAGCAGGGCAGAACTTTAAAGCTCGGAATCTCGGATTGCTTTTACGAACGTGGGGCCCGCTGCAATTAGCGAATGATATCTATACTTAATCCCAATTCGGAGGGAAAAAATGCGACTAGAAAAAAACGAAAGAGGAAAAAAGAGTGGATCCTCTGGGGTTACTACGTAGTCGGAGACTCTCGACTTATTTTAATAAGTGCATTATTCTAATTTCCCTAAAAAAAAGTCGAAGAGAACATCGGCAATGAAACCTCGTGGGATGCATGCTGGTCGCGAATCTGCCGAGTGAAATTGCGAGAGAACAATGGCATCACTTTTGCAAAGAAACTTTTCTCTCGCTGTATGCTGTGTACGATGTCACAAAGCGGAAGGAACGCTACGGAAAGAAGCACGGCTTCCGGTGCTTAAAATCTTTCCTTTGGCGCTCGACGCGGCTCACATTTTCGCGAATATTATCCACTTTTCTACAGTGAAAGGAGTCTTACTGAAATAGCTAGCTTTTCTCTGAATTGAAAAATAGAAAGACGATCTTTCAAATATGGACTCAGGTCTACACGAAATTTAATTTTGTGTCGGTCTTTTTTCTTTGCTGAGTTTTAAAACAACCAGATCCAATTTATGAAAAGAGTGATTGTTTTAACGTCATTTTTTATTATAACAGAAATAGGATTTGTATAGATCTGTTTAATTTAATGTATTTGTATCAATTTCTATCATCTAAACGATTTTCTCGAATTTTGTTACAAAAAAAAAATGTGAAAAATTTCATTTTGAATTTTCTACAAAAATTTTTGCAGAGAAGAGACTTCAGAAAAGAATTTGATAAGTTTTCTGGTTTTTCTAACTGTTTTTGAGTTTAACAATAAACTTTAACAAACTTTGCGTTGAATCAGTATGCGGTAGTTTTTGAGGGTTTTATAAATAAATATATGTATTATCATCTTATGAAAGGAAAGAGAAGGAATGGAAGAAAAGAATGTAGTGGTATCGCTATCAACAATATGAACAACAATATGGGTATCGTGTCACCAGCTGAGTGGTACGACAGCGACATAGTGATATACGATAAGTTTCACAGTGGTTGGTGCTATTTTTAAGAGACCCGCCCGCAACATCTACGGCATACTTAAGACGGGAAAAAAGGTTTCGAGACGATAAGCAGCGGGAGGATATATGAACTCTGGTGGTTTTCCCGTGGGAATGTAAGACGCTCGTCCTCGGGCACCTCAAGGATTTCATAGGCGAATTTGATTCACGAGGCAACGACTCGGAATATAAACGATGATTTACGAGAATCTTAAAGCCTCCTCACTCCGCGAGGGTGGCTCTCTCATCATCTGTCCTCTCTTCCTTCCCCTCTTCCTTCCTTTCGCTCATATCCGCTACTTTCCACTACAACATCACATTATTCACTATACACTTATAGTCTTTGACAAGTTCTCTCTTAATATGAGTCAGCGATAAGTATACCACTGATTCCAATCAGCGTATATACACTGATAAACCAGTGAATTTCACGCCTTCTATCAGCGAAATTCCGCTGATTCATCAGTGCATATAGTATACGGTATACGCTAATTAGAATCAGTGGTATACTTGTCACATCGTTGCTGCTCGATTGTTTCTTCAAAATGCAAGAATAAAAATTTTTTTTAATTTTAAAGGCTAAATCTTGCTCGTGATTGTTTTATTATGCCAAAATTTGAAATTTTAATATGCCCAAATTAAGACCCGGACAAAATTTTGTCAGAGGATTTTTTGGTTTATTTTATTGTACTCTATATCACATATGTTATATTAACTATACTCGTTACCCTCTAGATCCGCTCGTATCCCTCGGCACTGTGGCCAACTTAAATTCTATTAACTTTTTTCTCTCTGATGTGTCAGATAAAAGCCAATTAAATAAATAGACCTACATTTAATGAAAAGCTGAAATACGTGCGAAACTCGAATAAGTGAAACTGACGAAAAGCTAAACGTGAACGTCATTCATTATCACCATTTTCTGTTAGAATTCGCTCTAAAGTGAGTCGTATTTGTCGGACGTGACTCATCCTCGGATGGACGAACGACCGTTCTTGTTGAAAAGAAGAAAAGATCAGAAACAGAGTCCGAAATGAGGGACCAGAAAGCAGAAATTTCGTATCTGTTAATGTAGCCGCAATATCTAGAGCATCTAAATTAATCGCGCGAGTGTCGCGGTTTTCGCTCTGCAGTCAGAACATTTGGTCATATAGAAGCTGTGGTGTAAGTAGAGTCCGACGATTATTCTCTTGTTCCGTACCCGTTTTTTCATTCTTATTCGAGGCGATGTTCTTTTCCGCAATAGCTACCTGGAAACCTTCCACACAGGAGCGATTCGAAAATTATAATTGCGGAATATACGCAATTTTACGAGTCCGGTGATATAAAATTTGTCTTCGAAAGTCAAAAATTATATTTTATATCAAGGAATTTGGGATAAACTTCCCAAAAAAGCACATACCTCCGATTAATTTAACACTGCGTATACTTATGTATTTTGATGCTCTGATTACGAAAATAATAGTGAATATTAGCGAATATGTTTTATACATTTTTTTTCTACGAGTGACAATTTTCGAGAAAAGTATTATAATAATATATCGATTTTCATGAAACAACTCGCGAAAAAATAAACAAATCCTAATCAATATGTAAAATTTCAAAAAATTTTCAGCAAAGGGGTCCCCACCCTTCCTGCAAGCACATCACCGACCTTATAATTATACTAATCTACTTACTAATAATTGTTTGTCACAATTTTAAACCTAAATTCTTAACAAATTTGAGACTTCAAAATTTATTAGACTAAAAAAATCCAACCCTCCCTTCATTCTTACTTAGTCTCAACTGTTATCTTTCCTTTTTCTTTCTCTGACCCAAGATTTATGTCTCAGAATTTGAATAGTGGACTCGAAAATGGTATTATCTTATTCAAAGAAAGTTGTTTTCTCTTATGTGGCACAGGATACAGTCCAAAATCAAATTTTAGCTGGACATACTAAAATAAGTTTCGATTTCTATTCAATTTCTTCTTCAATAAAAAAATGTAGCTTTTGTTTCTATTCACTTTAAAGTTCAAGCAATCTTAGAAAATGAAATATTTTCGTATTTTAGTATTTTTATTATTCTTCGAAAGAAAGTGTTTTCTTATTAAATTTGAAGGATATATAGGTTTTAAGGTCATAAAGGACCACCTAAAAGTGGATTACGTAATACTTGAACTGCCCCTGGAGTAAGATTAATTTAAATTTTAATCAAGAAATAATTATAAAAGGATTTTTTTGGTTCCACTGTGATATTCATTTCCAGAATATGACATCAGTTTCGGTTCGTAACAGAGAAAGTCTGTGAATATTAATCCGACATTCCGACATCGCAATAAAAACCTGCTACATTATTTCCTCCCTCCATATATGTATCGATGTTTAGAAAGGTCGTGAATCTTAAAAAAAAAGCAGGAATAATATATAGGTATAGTTTTTTCCTAGAAATTTTTCATATGTTTTTTCATAAATGTAATGAATTAAAAACTAGTAAAAAATATTACAAAGGAGAATCCGAATAGTTCTTCCCTAGTTCAAGCTTACAGAATCCTTTTGTTCTTATTAACTTCATAAACTAAAACAAGAAGCGTATTTCAGTTGAACTTAAAAAAAAAGAACAAAAAGAACTTGGAAAAATAGCTCTTGTAGTTTGAAGTTTACGATAAAAGAAAGCACCAGCTTCGACTTGAAGAACATCAGTTAAACAAGTTTTAAGTGTCCGAACACACAAAGGAAAATAGTCGTCTGAAACTCTGACAGGGGTGAAGGTCACCAGTAGACTGCATGCTTATACTCTTATTCGACAAAAAGGTACTTGAAGCTCGTCGCTACTTGAACTGTGAACGATAATGGAAGGACAGAAATACTTTTGTCCTCAATTCTCCAAGAGCGAAATTCTCCTTCATACCCCTCGTTAGTGAGATATAATCGAAGAGGTGCGATTTCTCGAAGGAAAGTAGAGGTTCATTCTAGTCCAGGATTCTTCCTGATTTTCCAGAAGTTATCCTATGAAGCTGTCTTTGTGGAAATCAAAGTTTTTCCCAACTTCATTATATTATCGATGGAAAATTCAGAATTAATCCTCTCGATGTCACTATCTCAAATGTGAGCGAGCAAAACTTTTGAAGCAAGTTTCCTGCTTCTGGGACTTCTTAAAAAGAATCTTGAAAACTCATTTTATTCATAAAATCCGGAGTAGTGCAAATCTGCGAATTGTATGTGATTTCGAGTCTGAAAAAAGAAGTTTACGGAAGCGAAGTAGGAAAGAGCGAGTATGAGCGAAGATGAACTCGGTTAGTCCAATGCCAGCACAGCGTTTCGCGTTTCGAAGTAAATGCAACTCTGCATATGAGTTTCATAGACTCGCTTTGCGCTCCAGATTGCTTCTGGCACAGCAACCGTGAATCTCAGTTTCGTTTTTCCTTCGCTGATTCCTCCACACTATTGTTTTTGTTCCTGTATCTTCTTTTCAAAATTATTAGCTCGGAAGCAAGAATTAGAGTGGAGCCAAATTGGATATAGTTTTTTTTTGTTATGAGCTGAAAATAATGTGAAGGAGAAAGAAAAAATTTTGGCAGCTTTATTTTTATCCGTAAAAACCTAAAAACGTATCGTTAATTACGAGTATTTCACATGAAATTTTTTTTTAATGCTCCTGTGGGTCCTTCTAGGCCTTTCTTTTGTCTATAAAAGGTTCAAAATTGATTTTTGTATGTATAATTTTATATGTTTAATTTAATAATGAGAAATAAATTGTTGATATGTTTTATGAGATTATTCCTTATACGAATGTGGTTTAAGTTCTGTTGAATGTTCAAATGAACGAATTTTTGTATTGATTGTATTTAAACTAAAAACAGTTTTAAAACATTGATTCATTAGCATTAAAAACAATTCTGTATGAAAGAAACTTATAATGCCTATTGTTATTTGTAGTTGGAATAACATTTCTGGATAAAATAGAATTGGGAAAAAATATTTCCTTTATTTAACGTTCAAAACTTTAAGCACAAGTATACGAGCTGTAAAAAATATCCTTTTTATCTTCTCTCCTTTTCTCCTTGCTTTAGAGAAAACAGTAGATTGCCTTTGAAAATCACAAATGCAAATCTGGTATGCATCCGACTTTTTGTAATTTTTCTGATGGTCCCATTTTTCTTTACTCTGTCGGCTAAATTTATGCGATTGTATTTTGATTCAATTTTTAAGAAAAAAAAATGTGTAAATCGTTAGACATTATTTTGTTACTTTAAAGAAATTTTTATAATAATAATTCGAAAGCATCTAGAAACATCTTATCATCAAATGGAGACAGAAATTACCAGTATAATTTATCCTATTTTTGAATTGTCCCCTACTTCTTGAAGAAAATTCGCGAACCTATCTCGTTTTTACAGAGATATATGTAATACGACAATGGCTAGGGATTAGAGATGAAAGATATGTCTGCTTGAAAACAACCTTCCTCGCTATTATCATATAGAGGGTGCTCCTGTAACCATCAACTATAACGAATTCCAATCTACAACAAAGATTTCTTTAAAAATTATACATTTATTCCCTCTTTCCACCCTCTAAATTTTCTAAAAATGTCTTCTACTCGCAATTTCTACTGAAACTTTTATTTAATTGGATTCGAGAATATTTTATAAGAAATCTTCCTTTTCTCGTAAATTTATTTTTCTAGAACACCCTGTAGACGTCTTCTGAAGAAGATAAAGAGCAAGATGTTCTTTACAAGGCTTCAGAGATCACCAAGAGAGTTGTGACATTACGAGACAGCTTTTATTTCTGCTTTTTACAAGAGCCTGATTTCATCCTCCTTTTGTTCTTTTTATATACGACGCCTATTTTTTTTTGGTTTCCATTGTCGGACTTTCAAATCACGCAAACATTTTCTGGAAGATAAGAATGAATTTGCAGGGTTTCTTTTAAATCTTGAGACCTTATTGGATGTGACTTTAGTTAATTTGTCTCTGTCTTGATTCAATTGCCTATGTTAATCAATATATGTACATGTTTGATTAATTCAGTCTTTTTAACTCGTTTAATTTTTTGCAGAATCCCTTAATAAGTACTTCTCACCAGATCATATCCTTCACAGTGTAAAAAGTTTTGAATTCTTGAATTTGCAGCAAGTTCCAAATAGAGTTTGAAAACCAGGTCGGAGCTCGACTTTAGCACCGTAAAGCGAGTCGTAACTGAGCTTTCACTGACGTTTCTCACTTTCGTCCATATTTGCTGCCGTTTTAGTGCCTCTCGCGTTTTTCTTGTTTCTCCTTTTGTTTCACATCGTACAGTGTGTCTGTCCCTCGTATCCCTTTTTTTTACATTTGACTTTTAGTGCTCCACCATTATAGCCCCTGGATACGAGCTTAGGGATTTTGTCAAATTTCTCCTTTCCGCGAAAATCCAACTACATTTTCTTTGATAGCGAAATTAAAAAGGTTGTCTTTCATCTTTCATTCCTTCTCTGAAATTTACTTTCAACTACTAAAGAAAATCTTGAATTACACATTCTTGGAATTTTAATTATTTAAATTCAAGCTAATCGATCTAGTAAAAAATGAAGAAAATGATTTATTTAAATTCGCAATATAGAGTTTTAAATTATTAAATGATGAATTTATTAAAAAGCAGCCAAATTTGAGTAGAAATTGTCGTAGGTATTCTTCGAACGCAGTAATGTGATTATTATTTAATTGTCTTTTCGCTAACTTCTTGTTACGAGGAGCTGTTGAAGTAAAGTGCTTTTCAAGAGTTTCCTTGCATAATTCCGTTGATCGTGACACTCTCAAATGAAGTGCTATGGCCATCCAATATTATGTACAAACTCTGGAGAAACTTGGAATCGCCGATCCGCTTTGGGCTCATATACCTCACTCACTGCAATAATTGTCTTTGCGGTTAATCAAATTACAAAATTCCAACTGACAATGCAGCCATGGAATGTCGGAATTAAAGCTCCGAGATTCAGAGTTTTTTCTCCCTCGTTTCAGTTATTCGATAATTTTCTGATAATTATCACGAAGTAAAATTCAATGCAATCTTGAAAAGCCAAGTGAATTTAATTTCTCAGTGCCATTCATAGTTCAGAAAATATTTAAATTATTGCAGCTTTATTTAGTGAATCTTGAGGGAAAAGTCTTTTGCTTAATTTTCTTTTGTAATGTCATTAGTAATTTTCGTAAGTTTTAATTGTAGGGTCATTTCGAAAGTTGTCGATTGACTGACTTTGTGGGCCCAAGTGCTAAGAGTTGTGTTTTATTAAGTTTCTGGATTAATTTCAAAACTGAGATTTAAAACACATATTTTTTTTAAACACATATCGTTTTACGTTTTAATTAAAATTGCAAAGAAATGATTATTATTTTTTGTATAATATTATTCATAATATTTTGCTGTAACATAAAAATCTGAGAAAACGTACGCCATTTTAAAAAAGTTGTTTAACTGCATCTTTTCAGCAAGTTTCTATCTTAAATTTATAACTGAGTTCGTATTGCACTTGGCTTACCTAACCTTAATCGACAAAAAATAGTTACATTACGTTATCTTCCCAGAAAAAAGTTGCTTTTGTTGGAATAAAAACAAGATTAATATTTAAAGCCCTTTTCATCATCTAGTTTATTTCTAGGCTTCCGTAAACCTTAGCTTTTTTTAATGAATGAGATAGTTTTTTAATTAGCTCGTTCTGCTTGTTACAATATTATACTATAACTGCATGTAAGTAAGTTCTAATATTTGTTATAATACTTGTTAAACAATCTTTGAATTGATTAAGCAGAACGTAAATTTGATAAAAACACACTTCAAAACAAAGTTCATTCGATTACGTAATTTTTAAAATTAGATAATATACATATATTCAAAGTGATAAAACTTATTCATTAAAAAATGAGTGCTTTGTTGTTTGTTTGATAAAGGAAAATCTGATAAATATTTCCTATCTTGAGTACTGTGCAAGTGTGCAGTCTAAATTACTATATCTGCAGAAATGGGGAATTCAGAGAAGTTTAAAATTAAGTATAATTCATTCATACATTTAAATAAGATAAAATTTAATAATTTAACTCGAAATTATTCCCGAGACAAAATTTGCGAACTCTCTTGTGGTTTTAAAAGAAGCGAAACTATTTCTAAAATTGTTTATCTCAGGGATATACCGTTTGAATAATGCTGCATGCACAATAAGTTTTCCGCATATATCGTTATTTTTAAACTTAATTGTATCAAGCAAATATGGATGCATCTCAGATAACGCGACGAAAAGTCATATTTCTGAGAAAAGTTTTTACCCACACGTTCGATTCTCCATCCTCTGAAATCTCCCCTCGACTTTTTCACAGCTGGCCTTCGCGAAGCTTGAAATTTTTATCCGCGCAACCCTTTAAAAAAGTTTCGGAGACAAAGCTTTCCGGCTTTAGGTTTCAACAACAACTGGTAATAAAATCCGAAAACAATAACGTCGTTTCCTCGAGAACGCTGGATAGATACTAGAACCGGGAAAAGAGAGAGAGAGAGAGAAAAGGGGGCAAAAAAAAGAGGGAAAAAGGAGATATAAAATGGCCAGCAGCACAGTGGCTTCGTATCGCTTCTACCAGAGTTCTTTGGATTCCCGTGGGAAACGGAACTGAAGTCAAAGCACGAAGTGCACTTTCTTGTAAAACAGCGCGACCAGAGCGGAAAAGAGTGCGGTGTTGGCGATACCTGGTCAAGGAAGGAAATCCTCCGGGACAGAAAGGCCGAAGAACTTTTGGTATGCTGTGAATCGTTTGACGCTTTCCTTCTTTTATCGCGCACTTACCCATCAAGAAGGTGGACACTCTCAAATGCCCCTAGAGAAGTTTATTTTCTACCTAACTTTATTGCTGAAACCTTAACGCTGATCGGAAAGACTTTAGTACTAAAGATGCTTCAATCTACTACTGAGAAAGTTTTAACGAGAAAATCTCTCCCATAATTCCCATAAGAAGAAAAAAAACGAGGAAAAAAAGACGTAAATCCGACACTTTTTTTGTAATTTTTACTACGTTGTTCGATCTAAGTGGCTCAAATTATTCATTCGAAAATGTTACTAATAATATAAAAATGAATGAATTTAATATAAATCGCAGTACGTGAAACATCTCCACTTAGTTCGAACATAAAAATGCCAAAAAAGTCTTTAAAATTAATGAATTACAAACTGATTTTATTATTTCTGTTGGGAGATTTTGAACATTAAAATTAAAATCTTTTCAATTTCAGTGTTGCTGCATTATTTTTAAATGTTACTTTCTCTCATTTTTGAGATGGGAAATTCCTAAATTTTTCATCTCCTAAAAATTCTCGTAATTCCTGCGAAATATCTGGAACAAACCATTTTTTAACTTAAAACAGTTTTATTCTGGACAAGCATACCAAAATTGTTCATCTCCTCAAAGTTTTTGCAGAAAGTCTAACGCAATTAAAATCAGCATAATTAGAATAATCGATCGTTAAATAATGATAAAACATAAAGGAAACAGGGCGGCGGAGGAAATGTTGAGTCTAAATAAAGAGAAACAACCTTCTGAGATCCAGACTTATGTAATTGATTATAATAGGTGGTAGATACATAGGTATAGACTGAAATTATATGAAAATTGTATAACTAATTGTAAGTTTCGGTGAGTCGCAGTTCCTTAGATATATTATATGTATCCTAATTAGTTGGGGTCTTGATTTTCTTGGCGTATTATGAAAATCCAGTCTCGGGGTAGTAGATAGTCGCATAGAAATGATATTATACCAAGTAATTATCACCTTGCCATCTATAGTGACGTGCTTTCGAACCAAGCCAACGATAAAATTCGATACTCTGAGCAGAGGACACAACATTTTTGGTCCCATGCCTTCAATCCTTCATTAGCAAATCCGAGTTTTTTAATTATAAAATTTCGGTTCCACGACTCGAAATTGTCTGCGATATTGTCGTAATGCGATGCTCGTTTACCCTTTGATAAATTTCAAATTTTCCATTCAAAAGGATTTACATAAAAAATATAATATGATATTTAATTAAATTACATTCAATATTCGCTAAATTAAATAATTACCTTTGCCATTTTAGTAATTTTTATTATACATATTTATTCGATTATTCACTCTGAAGTGTTATCTTTTTCAGATTTTCAATGTCATTTTATTTAATGGACAATCATTTTCAAAATATTGTAAGTCACTATGTGTAATAAGTATACATTATGCATTATGCAAGCTTCAATGCAGGACACTTGCAATTATTATTCTACTTTCAAAGAACTCACGACCTTCCGAGTAAATCGGTCATACATTTCTCAATGTTCATCACAATGTGATGTGACACAGTATGCAATTTTAATTCAAAAAAATAAAATTAAGTTTACTTCCTAATTTTGAATTAGTATATACATTTTTGTCTATTAATTTTTCAACTGTTTAATTTGGAGGCTTTGAAAATTAAACTCTTAAAATTTTGAGCTCTGCCGAGCTCAAGTTCCGAAGCAATACCATTTTTTATTTTAATTGATTGACTGAGATTTTCCCGATTGAATTCAAAAACTGCCAATAAAATACATACAAAGAGTTTTATTTATTTTTCAGCATCGCAAATGAAGAAAAAACTGTAAAATAAATTGTATCTTTAGTCCCGCTTTTCAATTACCTCACTCTAGATACTGAATATAATTTTCGATATAGAAAAAAAGGACTTCGTTTTGACACTTGGAGTCCTGTCTGAGGTTTTACAAGCCACAATTATGCGATTAATTCTGCCGAAACTAATTTGCATATAGGTGAATTCCACTTATCCAACCGTAGAAACATGACTTTCCCAGCTTTTAGAGAAGTAAGAGAGACATTAATAATTAGCAGCTAAAATTGTTCACTCACCAGTGGAAAACCAACCCTTTTTCCACATTTGGGGATTTGTTTAACCCCTCCCCCTCTCCCTCTTCCCATGTTCCCTCCATTTCTCTATTTTCCCGAAAAGCCGTGGACATTATGAGGATCCTATGTATGCTATCGTTGAAAGGCTTCTTTACCTACCTCTTCTCTTTGTTCTTCCTAATCTTCCCTCCGTCATTTTACCACTGCCCTAATTTTCCTTACAGTAATATCATCCCAAGGGCGTTTAGTAATTCTGTCGCTCAATTCACTTAGAGCCAAAATATAAAAATCAAATATCGATCTTATCGAAATCCCAGCTTTCAAATTTCGTTCCTCCAGTTCGTCAAGAGAGTGTGGTTTATGGTTTTTCATTTAAATTTGGAATACAATCTTAATTTAGAAACTTCATGTCGTTAAATTAATTAAAATTTATAATAGTTAACCAGAGAACCTACCAACAAACTTAATAATTTTGGAAACACATTATATTAAAACTGTCAATAGTTATGATTAGGCATTTAATTTTGGTATACCATATATAATTTTCCAAATATTATAATTTATTATTTGTGCATGTGCTGGACCAAAATCTCAATCCTCTATTACACAATACAGTCATCAAATGCCCAGAAAATTTTCTCGTTTTGTTGTTATACTCATTTATTTGATACTATGTAATTTGACAGTACTTTTGTACTTGGAAATAAATTACTAATTTTCATTTCAGACTTAAAAAAAAAAGTAGAGAATTAAAACGACGAATACAAATAAGTTGGTTTTTATCTTGTCCATCACATCATGCACATACATATGTAACTTTACTATATTACTTCAAATAGAATGTGGCTAGCTGTCCATTTTTTCTCAATTTTCCATCATCTTATATATTCTTCGCGATAATATTTTTATCCTTTTATATTAGAAATCGAGTTCTCTATAAATAAAAAAATCAAAAGAAAAGAGTAGTATATTACCTGAAATCTCGTTGCCCCAGTTCATACAGATTTTGCTTTTTTGCTAAGTTGATGAAAGAAAAAAAAATAAGAAAGAGAGTTGGATGAAGAGAGAAATTGGAAAATGGACTTCATGGCGAGTATGGGTGGTGGTAGGGTTGCTAAAGGTGGATCTTGGATGGTTTGGTATAAGGGTGTGGTGAGAGGGGGGAGGGGGGTAGAAGGCAGAGAAATATCTCACTTTGTAGTTTCTATCCTCATCACCGCTACTGAATCACAACCACTGGGAACCATTACATGAACCATCTCACTATATAAAACCGGAAGCCAATTAACACCGTAGACGCAGGTAGACGCTTGAACATTTGCACGAACGTACCCGGAAGAGCTCTCTGTCGGGCCCCGTTCAATTATTACTCAACCAATTTTCAGACAATTTTTAATTGTCTCTATACCAACTCTTTCGTTTTAACAGACTTCTCAGCCCTCGGTACAACCTTTTGTTTTCCGGAAATTGCTTGATGGAGTTTTAAACTGAAAAATAGCTCTTCTATTGTTTCAGTGAATTTTTTGCACTTTAGGGATTTAATATAGATTTTATTATTTTATTTCCATACAGAAATCAAGTTAAGTAAATAGTGTAGAATATAATTAAAGAATGGGAATTAATTAAATAAGTGGGTTTATGTTTTATTAATGAATGTCTGAAATTACTGCCTGAATTAATTTCAAATGGCGTAAAGTAGAATTATATCTATTTTTTAAGTAGTGAATTTTATTGAATTCTGATGAACTCTTTGTATTCTCTTTGGTTTAGTTAACTTTATATATATTTTTACTTTGTTGTTTTGTTGTGAAGAGTTAAGAGTTTTGAAGAAACATCATCTCAGTGTTAGATTGACATTACTGAAGAGCCGGTTTCTCTCACGTAGTTTAATTTACGACGTGAGGTGGTCTGCTATAGCTAAATAATCCAAGGAAGGTTTCTAGAAAATGCGATGACGAAGATAAGAGCCCACAGGACAACAGCAACAACATTTTCCTTCCTTCGTCTTCCTTCATCCTTTGCACGTGCAATCGTGCATCCACATTCAAGAAACTCACACTGTCCCCAAAGTTTGCAAGAGTTGCGAATGGTTAAACTTCGTTCGTCGTTGCCTTGCAACAATCTACATCCCTTCTTGTACTTCTCATCCTCATTTCCTTTCTCGCCTTTATCTACTTTTCTCTCAAAATTCTATGCACTATGGCTCGTAAGCGAGTTATGTAATGGTGAGACACATAAACAAAGTTGCAAAGGTTAGCACCAAGTTGGTCGCTTCAACCCTTCATGACATGATGCACCTTATGGAATTAGATTTAATTTCTGTAATATGTCTGTCGAGATGTCAGTCATAATTCTGCAATATAAGGCGTGAGGCGTCAAAACTTGTGAAGCGTAAAACTGCTCACAAAAAATGAATGAGTCAATGCTTACTTTTGTTATAACTGCACTAAATATCATTTCAAATTTTATATCACGCTCTTTCAATTATCTTTAAACAGAGCCAAATTTGAAACTCAAATTCAACTTCTTGTATTTTTAAAAGCCATTCACTGAATTATTTTGATTAGAAATCAAATATACCTGATTGAAAGCTTGATTCAACTGAGTTTACTTCAGAAAACGCGTATCGAAAATCCTAAACTATGAAATAAAATCCTTCATCTCGAATTCTATTTTACTTTTATGGTCTCATGTATTCCAGATGGACGAATTATTCTCAATAGCGAGAAAAAAACCTTTTCTTAAATCACAGATTTAAAAGTTTCATACTGTTTAAAAGTTTCACGCTTTCAAATTCAAAAGAAAAAATATTATAATAAAAAA
>JAUEJJ010000004.1:4155080-4174502 GCA_032164275.1 Synergus coniferae
TATAATAAAAAATATTCAACAAAATCAGACCCCATTGCCCTTTCTCACAAGAGAAATTGATCGGCAAAAACATAAAAGAAGCTAATTGCATCATCAACTGGACTTTTTTTTTTATAAATTACGTTCTGTCTTTGTAAAAACTAGAACAAGAGAAAAAAAATTTCTCTGACTTTAATGGGTGAGAAAATTTTTAATTATTGGCAAACTTTTTTCCCCCCAGGCTTGGCTGAATATTAGCCCAATACTTGCACACCAAGTTTTAGCAATGGCGCTTACACGCGCCATTGCCAAACACGGATTTGGTAGCTTGGCTCCCAAGGTTGGACCAAGATTGGCTCAGTCGTAAAATACCAAACACGGGTTTGGTAGCTTAGCTCCCAAGGTTGGACCAAGATTGGCTCAGTCGTAAATTTTCCACTGGGTTATGTGAGCAAACTTTTCAAGTAGTTTAATATAGTCCTGAAATAACTTAAAAGTTCGATTAACAACCCTTAGATCAAGTCACGCTTAAGCAGTAAAATAAGCAATGAATTTATAGATGAAGAGCTTATTTTTGCACGTAAAAATAGAGGCTGGAGCTTTGGTAACGTACTATAGTCTCGATGATCGATCGGGAAAGATCTTCTTAAGAGTTGGAAACTTTGCTGTTTTATGTAGTCAGGCAGTAAGGAAATTCCTTAGGGAAACTTTGTATCTTATGCCCCATCACGTACTTTGTGCATTACGACCGTAATGGTTTATGCACAGGTACCCATAACCACGTATGTAGAACAAGACTGTCGACAAGTAACTCCAACGCAGACTGACATTTTGGCAAAGAGAAACTTTTGCTGACATATTAGAATACTTTGTGTATATACATTTCCCTCGTTCAAACTTCGGGCATTAAGAACACCGATAGATGAAAATTTCAATTCATTGTCACGTAAATGAGATAAAATTTTAAGGTCATATTCATAAAAAGCATTCATACATAGAGAAGAAAATATAATGAGATTAATTTATGTAATTTATTTTAAAATTTCTATTACAAGGCAGAATCAAGATAAGTTTAATTACAAAGGAAAATTATTTGACTCTCTGAAAAGAAGTTTTCCTAATTAGTGCTTAATTGTCTCGTTTTGGAGAATTTAATTACTCTTGCGTAGCTTGTTCAATTCGTTAATGGAAGCAGCTATTCAGTCAAATGTTTGGAGATTGGCTGAATGTCTCTGCAAATCGAAACATCCATCAATCGAAACAACGACTCATTGCACTGTGGTTATTTAATGTCTATCAAGCTTTTATTCCGATTTTTAAAAGTAATCAGGCTGTAAAATCTGATCAATTTAAGATAAGTTGTTTCTGGGCAGGGTGCTGATGAATCAAGTTTAATTTAGCAAATTCGTTTTTTCTATTGTTTGGCATTCAGATAAAAAATAAACAAAATTCAGCGTGAAATTCACTGAAATCTTCTGAATCTCTTTGTAATCCTTTGAAATATTTTTGGAAATAATTTAAAAGTTGTTAAGTAATTTCTTGTATGTATATCTCGTGATAATTCAAACAGTTCTGACACGTCATAATCCTGAATGATGAGATATCTTATTTTTCTAGTTCGGAGAATATATAAGAATCATTTGAAATCGGCAAATCGCGTGTCAGCCACTCACATAAAAACTGAAGAAATGCGTCATCATTTATGTTTCGAAAATGGCCGAACGCTAATACATATACATCAAAATACAAAAGCTTTCCCTCTTATGTGTGTTAAGTGATGCGAAAACTCGACTCGCATTGAACCGCCGCCTGTGGAGCTTTCGTTTCCGTAATTATCGTTCGCAGCCGGTCATACGTCCATATATGCACTTCCGCCCTCTGCTCCCCTTTTTCATTTCTGAGCCTTCTTCTGCCTTCTACGAAAAAGCCCATTATGCGCCCCGGAAACGCAAGGGACCGACGCGGAATTCACCGAACGCGCGGAAAATTGCAACCAGAAAAGTTATATCGCCTGGGTAATAGCGTTGGCGTCATACTGCCGTACAGTTTGCAACCAACCGTCCAGTCAAACGTGCGCAGTTTCATGTATGCACTTTTTAATCCACTGTCCGAAAACAACATTGAAAGCACATACGAGTTTTACTGCAGTTGGTTTTACAGTTTTTACTCTTAAGAGAGAACCTGCAAAAAGGCGGCGAATTCAAATCTCGGTTTATGTTGTTTCTTTTTTCTTCACTTTTTTCTTTTTAAATTTATGCTAGATGAGTCAAGTTGCATGTCTTTGTACTGTTTTCAAGGTGAAAAAACTTTTCAAGTGTTTTCATATGTATAATAGAGTGATACTTTCGTATCGGACTTTTTAACATAGGTATGTTTTGGATTTTTAAAAAGTTAAAAAACTTTCTATTGTGGATGCATCCAAGGACTGAAAGTTTCAAAACTTGTTTGCATCCATATTGAAGAAATTTTTCAAATTCGATGCTAATTATTATTATTAATATTTCTTAAAAATAATATTGATTTTTTAATTCTTCCCAATAACGAGTGTATTTACATTTAAAACGTAATTTTTAACCAAGTGACTTGTTAATATTCGTAAAATGCCACAGTTTGACAGCACGTCACATAAACAACTCACGGAAAGCATTTCAATGTACATAGTCTACCATATTTACGACCAACCGATTTTTACTTTTTACGTGAGAATGTAATAACCTCTTCATCAGATTTATTCCTTTATATGCGAAAATGTTTGAAATAGAAAAGTAAATACTTTAAAGCCTTTTTTTTGTGTTAGTGTGTTTATGGACCCATAAAGGATTACTTTCCGAAAATGAATTTTCTTTCATTTGGATTATTTTTCTTGTCCCCGGCGGCGCGGCGGTTTCGCCAGAAAATCGTTTTTCTCTTCTAAAAGTCGTTGGGAAAATCGACCTATTAACCTGTTTCTCCCATTCCATGGACCTTAAACTTTTTACCTTGCTTCAGTATTTAAATCTTACTTATTAAGCTCTACAAAGTTGTAGAAATATTTATGACCAAAGTTATTATTCTTAGGTAATCGTTACAAACTATTTAAAAAACTTATCGAAGCTTAAAAAGTTGTCTTTTATACAAATAATATCTATATATATTAGTACATCATAAAGTTGTGAAATTTCTCAGAATAATGTTAAATATCTATACTATAAAAATATGTATAATATATAATTCAATACTAAAACTCGCATCAGCTGTCATTGTTATTTTGTTTAATAACAACAAGATTTTCGTTGACATTTTTATTAAAATATCCATTTTAAATATTAGGTATATTTAACGTTTTGTATATTATATACCACAGCATCAAAGAAACGAAATCAAAATTTATAAACTTGTTACGAAAATGACCCTCTAATTTTTCTTCCTGTTGTTCACGAATTATTTGCTGTGACTAAAATATGCATTTTCATGGATCGAAGGGGCGTGAAGTTTCAAAAGAAATATGATGAAGAGAATTAACTACTGCATAAGAAATGATGAGATTTACATTTTTACTTCACTTTCCGAGATCTCTCTCAGCATCAATGTATAATATAAAGAATGTGTATGGAAAATGTGATTGAATTGATTAACCATTGTTATATAACCATGATACAATGTATTGAAAATGTAACTATGTACTTGTATTATGGGATGAAAATCATTTACATGAATATGCAAACCTGAGTTTACAGATTATCCATTATTACTGAATTATGTTAATACATTTTTTAATGCATCGTGTAAAAGATAAATCTGTTTATAATAGTCATATAAAAGATGCGAATATAAAATTTCATTACATTGCATAAAAAATAAATAATGTTCTATAGTTACGAGTTTATTGTCTTTTTTAATTTAAAAAGAATCTTGGAAGTAACTTTTTAAAAACCTTTGAAGTAAAAGAACCTTATTAGACCTTTTCTTTGTGCTGACCTATACCTTGTGACAAGAAACGGAAGCAGTAAGCTCGTGTGGTAAATTCACTTTGTTAGCTCCAAGCTATCTTTTCCTTATTAAAATTGCCTTCTTGAGTGAAGAATATAGCTTTAAAAAATTATCGTAAAGTGCAAGGGACGCAGTGATTAGATTCCGGCAAAATGTAAAACAAATTCAAATTAAATTATTTTATCCGAAGTGCAATTAAAATTTGTGCTAAAATGAAGAATTACAAGCTTTTGAATGTATACAACTTAAAATTATATAAGTTAAAAATAAATATATTTATATACATTCGTCTCTAGAACTTTCAACATTAGGCACATTCAATTTAAACACTTGCATCTTTGAGACACCCCCTACCACGTGCTTTTTTCTAACTTTGTACACTCCCTCCTTTTGTTTTGGAAGCGCGCGCACCGCAGTGATCAGTATTGTACAATTGCATATACTTCATGTATCTATTTTCTAAAACAATTTCTAAAACAATTCCATCCTTTCCAACTTTACAAATTTATACCGAATTCTAGATTCGATATATTCCATGTGAAAACGAGGACAATTTTCTGGAAGAGCATTTTAGTATTTAAGGGCGAACATGTTGGTGAATTGAATCGAAACGAAACGATTTCGATATTCATTTTGAAAGCACGAGCGTTTTGAAAATTGCTTTCTTAATTTGCATTTCATAAATTACTTATTGTAAATTTCAGTTAAACCTAATTAAACATCTGCTTTTAAAAAGCAATTGTATCTAAAAATGTTTATATTTTGCTAATTTAAAAGATGTTTTTCCTTTTTCCAATTTTGGAAAATCTACTTGTTGAAGTAAACTGTTTTCTGCCTTCGTTATTATTCTGTCTGACTGGAGCCGTCTATTTCTACTGTGATTAATATACAGTACCTTATTGGTATGCAAAAAGAATTCGATTTCAAGTGACAATAGAACTTGTCTGGCTGACAAGTGACAGAATTGATTATTTGGCGAACTCGAAGTAAATTGAATGAAGGCCACAGCGAAAGGGTACAGAAATAAATGGAAAGAGAAACATTTCTCACCTACAGCGTGTGATCTGAAATTATAAAATCTATTTTGAATTGCTTTTTTTTGTGATTTAGGCCATGAATATCTTTCATCTGAAATTTCTTTAATTCAATACAATTAAAGCTAGGGGGCGTTTTATATTTTTATTATTTTTCCCAATTAGATAGTTTTTAACTGCTGAATGCTTCTGGATTTAGGAAACGTCAAAAATCGGATACTGCTAATGTAAAAAAACTTTGAAATCTTTAGTGTATTGGAATTTGAAAAGCTTTCACATGTGAGATTTGAATACTTTTATAGTCGAGTTTCCACATATTCTAGATTGTCAATATTTGCGGTTTTATTAGCAACTCCTTCACCACACTTTCAGCCCTCAATAAGATGGAATAAGAAGGGTTATGCGCCGGCTTCTCGGGTAGATCGCACGCCTAAGAGTACCAACCTTGCAAAATACCATATGCATTATGCATAGGGTAGCCCAGTACTCGTGCCAAGTGTGCCATCGTGACTGTGGCGACTGTATGTAATTTAATTTAACAGCGTCGTAAGGAACTCTACCCTACACTAGTACTGCGGACTGCCCGGCGTGTGGCGGCTAGCTATACCATTCAAGAACTATATCCAAGGTATAGGTTCATCTATTGGGTGATCGGAATCCATCTTAGAATATAAAATTGCAACAGGAATGCAAAATTGTTGACTACAGTTTCCGCAAATTCATCTGCGAGTCAACTGAGCTCCAGTCAGGTGACAGTAACTCTCAAAAGTTGCAAAATATCTTAAACATCTTTTACATTCTTATATCAGAGAAGGTATTAGATTTGTGGAAAATTTGAACCCCCCCCCTGTTTTTGTTAAATTTTCAAGTTTTGAGATCCCCTGAACCCGGAACACAGATATTTACGAATGTGTCTACTCTATATAATATGTCTCTGTGTAGATTTATATATAATCTGTTAGTACGATATTTGAAGTTTCAATTTAATTCTAAACCTCAACTCTTAACTTTATAAACTCGGAACTTTCTCTTTTGAGAAAGTACAATTTAAATCTTTTAGAGTAGCAGGTGTGGAGGGTAGTAGTTTGAGGTAGAAAAGGGAATTGCTAATAGAACCGTAAATATCGGCGATTTTGAATGCGCTGAATCCTGACAAGTGGTTTCCCATCCTCCATGTCTTGTACAATTTCCTCTACTCGAACTCAAGGAAAGCTTTCGGTAGAAAAACGTCTGGAAAAATATCTCGAGGTGCATTAGAGGCTTAGGACTGCTAAGTGATGAGAGATTGTTGCAATTGCACTCGTTGAGTGTGCAGCTTTTCCTTTTACAACATTTTCAATTAGGCTTTAGACAACCAGAAGGCTCGCTCTATTTACCCTCTCGTTGATTTTTATAGACTCGTGTGTCACGTCTCCTTGATGGAAAAAATAATATTGAGCCTCTGAACATGTCTGGTTTTTATGTTTAAAAATGTATCATGCTAATATGAATCCAAGTAAAGTCTGCGTAATTTCATTTTTAATGGAACCTAAAAGGGTACATAATATTTGCGAAAGTTGGAAAGAACTTCTATTTATTATTCAAGTTTGAATTAATTAAACTCTAAGTGTATTCTTGCTATTAAATATTTTATTCTTGAACAAAAATATAAATAAATAATATTTTTTCTAATGGAAAGAAATCTGCTCCTAAATAAATCTGCTTCTGAGTATTAAATACATACTACTGTACATATACATATGTATATTAGTTTTCATTTATTATTATCTACATAATAACTCAGAGAAAGGTCCTGATTTATTAGAAATGTCATATTGAGCTTGAATGGAAATCTAGATAAAAGCTTTTGTGCTAAAAATAATCTTCTATTGACATTTACTGACATTTTCTATTGATACCTCGATTAATATTAATATTAATAGTTAATATTTGGTCTCCTTTTTTGTTCTGTATATCACTATCTGAACACTGTTTACCTCTATACGAAAGTATAATTCCATTTCTGTAATATAGACCTCCATCCGTTTTCTGAAAACATTTCCCTCTAACAAATTCAATAATACTAACATCACTACCAGCTAGCTATAATAATCGCTCCATGTTATTACTGGAATAAAAGCTAACCTTATTATCCCGTCTTTACTTCCATTATTAGCATCATAAAAACACTTGTTTATTACTACCGCGTTTTAGATGTAGCGTAACACTACATGAATTTAATAAGCTTTTCCAGCGTAATGCTAAATTCAACTTTAATTATTCCGCGCATTTACGCAATTCTTGCACGAAAGCTAAATGCGTATGCATTTATCCAAAACGAAAAGTACCGTATGGGCAGCTCGTGATGAAAATAATACCACTCTTGTGCACCTAAACCAGCCATTCAAAATTGTATACTCTCTCGCGGTGATATCTGCATATACTCACAGAAAGCGAATTACTAACCAGAAAGCTCAGAATAAGCGTGCACTCTGTGTGCAATAAATTGCAAGGTCACTCGGAAAATTTAGCATCTGGTCAGCTTAGGTCACTTTTTAATTGAGAAACTTCATCCCATTCCAAATCAACTCTTACATAATAATTTTTAACTTCATTATGACTCTTTCCACTTTCGCAGCCTCAGAAATTACGTACTATACAGAAGAAACTGTTTTTGTTTACGAGACTACACTTCTCTCGTAATTTACTTAAAATGCTGAAAATTTACATTTCAACGCTGAAAAAAGGGTTATATGACTCTATATACAACGTTTTTTTTGGGTTTAAATTTGGATTAAGAGCAAGTGCTCTAGTTAAACGTATGAATTTTATGTGAACATAAAGTATATTATAAGGAAGAGTGTAGAGGGATCTTTTATGTTGTATAATTATTTTTCTTTTGTTAAAAAAAAAAGGAATTTTGACAGAGGCGAGGGAAGATATGTAAGCTGGAAAATGGAGGCCGAAAAATGGATTGGGAAAGTGTATGGTAGGAAAAGGGGTTTACAAAAGTGGGTGAGAAAGGATTTTGAAATATTCGTGTGGAAAAGATAGTTGGAAAAAGGAACTTGTATATATATGTATACGTGGGGTGCCTATATACATAGGTAATCAGGTAACTGCCACATATTTCTTGGTAACGAGCAGTCGCACTTTTGAACTTAGCCTGTATCAACGACACGAAAACTTTTCATATCCTTGTATATATATTTTGTCGTAATTGCAGAGTATACATGTCCTTCTTTACTGTTCCACACGTTTTACGTTCGCAGCCATCTCCAAGTTGCTGCTCTCCAGCTTTTTTTTTGAATACATTTTTATTTCCTTTTATTCTTTTCATGGTTCTTTTTCTCACTAAAAAAAGTCGCACAAATGACGAGGCGTTTTGAATGCCCTGTTAAAATATTTTTAAAGAGATCACGCCCGTTAAACGCAAGGAGTGAAAAGAGGCGCAAGCAAATTTATTGTCCAACCCGCGACATAACCCAACCTTATAATTATCGTAAAAAAAATTCCTTCAAGGACCTTTAATGAGTTTCTTGACGAGAGAGCAAGACTTATAAAGCACATTTTCAAGGTTGTGATTTTTTTATGTTCCTTGATATGCTTATAGAATTTGATGAGAGAACATTTTTTCATTTTAATTACAAAATTCGTTAATAACTTAAAGTCGGATAGAAAGGATCTTATCTAAAAATATTGTCTATGTGTTAAATATTCTCTGTGTTCGAAAAATATTATAAATGCAGAAATTTCGTATTCAGCGAATCAATATACGGTTCATGATACACAATATCGGTTTAATTTTGAATGTGCTTGAAATTAGATATTGTTTACTTCTTGAGGCTTTGGATTGAAAATATTTCCCAGTTCCATAGAATTTGAAAATTTTTAGAAAATTTTATTTACTCTTCTACATATATTATACTATATTTTATTAGAAAAATATGTATTGCAATTTTTTGTTTCAAATGAATTTGTGAACATATTTTCATTGAAAATACACGAGATAAGAAGGTATTAAATAACCACCAATCAGTTCTATAGAGTAATTTTATATTCTTGCATAAAAAGAAATAACACCGGAAATTCATATATTCTCTTTTGTCTTGAATTCTAATAATTACGACAACAATGAAAAGATTGAAAGATTAATCCATAGAATCGTAGATTAATTGTAATGATCGATATGTCACTCTTTGACATTTCGAAGCAATTTTCCGCAAAAGAAGAATTAGAGAACTCGTCTGATTTTTTTCGGCGCATCGATCGGGTTTCGTGGTGTTCTTGAGAGATATAGGCGGCAGACAACGTTACGATGAAGGAAAATGTTCAGGTCATGAGATTGAAACAGGTAGACAGAAAAAGCTTATCTTCTGAAGGTTTTTATCACTAGGGAATACTTTTTTGGCTCTTTACGTCATTACCATGATGTAAATGCACGTGAATTCTTTTTCTATAGATACCTTGCATGTCTTTGACTGCATTTCTAAAAGGAATCCAAACCAAGGAATCTAACCTTTCTGATTGATCTCTTGCACGTTTTATGTAGAAAATGTACATAAAATCTGTACCTCCTATCTTTAGACATCATTTGCATTGATAGATTTTTCTACTTGTGTTTCCTCTTTTTCTTTATATGATGACCCCCCTTTTATATATTAGAAGCATTTACCTTCTCTTATTTTTATTGTAAAAAAAGAATTATTTGATAACTGAATCTTTCTAATTAATTGCCCGAGAGTAAATTTATTTGACCACCGGAAGTATTTGAACTGGACTAACAAGCGTCTTTGTATTTCTGCAATGAATGTCGAAACACTGCACTTAAACCAACAGTATGTATCAGTAAAAGTTAGTGTCTCGTGTATCAAAAGATTTACGTTGACATTTATTACAAAGATTATCCACGTCGTGAAAAACCACCGTGAAATTAATTTCCAACCTTATCTTTTTGGCGCAAAAGTAATTAAGACATTTATGTAAAATCTAGTTCGTTTTAGAGGATCAATAATTTGAAAATATTTATTACAGTGGAGTCCTTAGATTTCTCGTCTGCTGTCTATAAACTTCTCCTGATATGTTGACCATGTGGAAAGATTGAAAAGGCAATATAGTCTGAGCAAATTACTATTGATTTCTATAATCATAACAAGTTTTCAGTTCATGGCGCTAAGCTTCGTTAAGATTTATGTAATTCACCTTCTCTACTTGTTTCTTAGGAATGGGAAATGAAGAAAACGTCTTACAATAATATCCTTCAAGTGGAAAATTCTTGAGAAAACATCTTGGTCTGCTCCTATTGTTGGATACAAACTTCCATCGGAACAAATCTTTATTTCGTAATTCCGTCGTAGTGGAATTTATGTCGTCTACAGAAACCCGCACTCTTATTGGCAACTTGGACTACAATTTTGTAATAGAGAAAAAGTATGAATTAAAAAATTTCTATCACTTCTATCTCGATTTAGGAGGGTAGTTTCACGTCTCGTGAAAATGGATTTCGTGCTAGTGTGCTAGTAAGAGCTAGAGAGAGAAGCTAGTTGCGAAAGCCGGACTAGTATCGTTTTAAGTAAAAACGTACTACATTTCGTGGTTTAGATTTATCGTTAGAGCAGAAAGAACGACATATTCAAGATTCTCAGGAATTTTCAGAAAAGTCCTTCCATCGCTAGAATTCTTAACGTCGCGACCTTTTATAGCTATTCATCCGGTGTGGAATTCACCTTAGCGAGCTAGACTCAGATCAGTTGCCAGCCATGCTCGACTATTTCGCTCTGCACAAACGCGACAGGAAGTATTTCCGTAATTTATAAGACCCCCAGCGGGGAGATAAGGAGCACTTTATTTAACTTCATGGCGTCACATTAAGATTCCTTCTAGGTTAAGGGATCGTAAAATACCCTAGGAAATTACGACCTCTCGAATGTCGTCTCACCATGTAAGTAATTTTCACCAAAATTGAGCAAAAATAACCTCTCCACGTGATTCATTAGCTGAATTACAGGCCACGAACAGTTTCTCACCTCTAAGGGCGGAACATGTTACTCGTTATACTTCTTTTGGAGATCGGTTCAACCAAATTGATATAAATTTTGTAATTTAAAAGATCTTAATAATAATTAAAGAAACTTGATTTAATTGAAATAATATAAACTTGGTATGTTTATGATAGGCCCTTTTTGAATTTGAAATAATTTTCTTCCTATAAATATATATATATATATATATATATATATACCTACATATATTTTTACTCTTTTGAAAAGTTTTAAGTATGCAGTACTTATACATTAAAGTATGAAATGGACTGAGAAATGAAGATCGCAACAATTTATGCAGAGTAAAATGCAGCGATCAGGAACAAACCTTCTATAGAAAATTGGAGCTTGACTCTTTTGAAACTTCGTGCTTAATTTGAGAAACTAAAATTATTTTAAAGTATATCAAAATATTTGATAAAATATATGTTTTATCATTTTCTGATAGAATCGAATCTCGAAAAAAATACTCTCAATCAGAAAAATATTACATTTATTTGCCCAAGTTCTGTGAAAAGGTTGGAATATCGTGCGAAATGTGTTTAAAACACAATTCCTCTTTTCAAAATAAACCAAATGACATCTTTGATAAATATCAGAAGTCACGTTTGTTTTCTTTAAAATCTATTTTTTCTCTGCTCGTCGAACCCCCTATAACAATTTCACTGATGATGTGGAAAGTCGATAGGAAAGTCGAGTAGCATTTACATAATTTTCATTCGTTTAAGAATCATCGTATTTATTATATTGCTCTACTCGTTAAAAGGGATATCTAGAAAGTTATTTTAATTAGAGCACATTTCTTATTTGTTTTACTAATGATTTTTTAATATAATCTGAGGGATCATTCAGAAAAGGATTAGGGGTATACCTATATTAATTCTAAGCTATAATATGCACCCTCTGGGCAGCACGAAGAACGCTTTCCCGGTTTCGAAATTTGATCTTGCTGCGGAGGCTAGCTCGTTGGTTTAGAAAGACGATATCTTTCGCGGTGATATCAAGGTTGGATTCCAAGTTTCTCAAGTATAGTTCGCTATGGTTAGCCGACAAGGTGGCTACTCAATGGAATCTTTTGAAGCGGTTGATCTTTCACCCCAGGGATATACGTAAGCTCCTGCAATAAACTACACTTTACTCCTCTTTGTCATTTGACTCCTGTTATGTTATGTATAATCTACTATATCTTGTCAGTTCAAAAGCAGTACTTATTATGGATTTGTTTCTAAAAAGAAGTTTATCGATGCAAAAGAGGAAACTAGAAGGCATATGTGGTCGTCTAATATGCATTTTAATCACTTGAAGTGTCATAGGTTGCATACGTGAAACAATATCGCAGTTCTATATTCATATATAATACCCAAACTTTGGTGTTATGACTGTTTCTATTATACGATTCAAGTAAAAACACAATTATAATCCAGTTCTATTATCAGTCGGTTTACATAATTCGAAAATGACGTATTAGCTCTCTTACATATTAATGTTCCATTATATACATAGTACATAATTTATAAATATACATGTATTCTAAAATCTAAAATCTTAGAAATCTTGAAACGATGTTTACATATACAAAGAATGTGTCTCTATTTGAAGAGATTCCTCTCAAGGCTGACACGATAAAAGTAAGACGGAAAAGGTAAAAGGTTTCACAGGATCGAACTATTTAATCTTTCTCTTTCATCTAGTTTTTCGCAATGTATATATACGTGGTGAAGCTAAGACGGCAAACGCCAAGCTTGTGGAAGAAAGAAAAGTTGCCAAATCTAATTTCGCCTTTTGTAATGTAAGAGGCAAAGTCTCACTGGAAACATATAGTGATCAGAAGAGAATACGGAAATCCGTATATACATATAGATAGAAGTGTTTCGATCGAACTCGGGGATAACCGTCTTGGCTCCATTCTGGTTTCGATTCTGAGGATGCGGGTTGTATTTTACGAAGAAGGGACAAAGTCATCGACGGTATAGTAGGAACGAGCCGAGAAACGAAGAGGGACGAGGGATAGAGCGAAAAGCAACAGGCTGTAGAGACAGATATATTGTTCTGAAGCACCCATGAGCCTTCGAGACGAACACTTAGGTTGGCAACCGAGCTAGCGAAATCGGAAAACGAACTGCAAATCACTGTGAAACTCCCTCTGCTTTCAGTAGAAGCCAACCTGTTATTTCTTCCTTAGACTCCAATCGCTTTCATTCAATCGAAAATAATTCAATTTCACGGGGAATATTTATCATGCATGTAAATTAAAACTAAGTCATTAATTTTTTTTTTAAATATAAGTACATATGTCGTGGAAGCGTGAATGATACAAGAGCTTAATTCTTTCTATATTTTTTTCTACTTTTTTAAATGCCTTCAACAACAAAGATTGTTTTGGCTCCATTTATGAAAATGTTTTTACGTTTAGAAAGTAACACTCATATATTCTGCAACGCGTATATTCATTTAATAACAGAATTCTATAAATTCGTTTTTAATCGATTAAAAACCTTCTGCAAATGAGAGTTCGCGCAAGATTAAAAATGCAAGCAATTGGAAATTTCATGCACGCAAACGAATTCGTGCGCGAGCACCAATTATTTACTTTCGTTGATTTCATTCTTCCATTTTTTCAATTGAAATGATTCGATTTAGGTAATGCGATTATGAATCGTACGGGAATTTGGTCAGTTTATTCTATTAAGGGTACATGTAAAAGTATTGACAGACATTTTAGGTTCACATTGCCGTTAATTCGAGAGTTCGAGCTTCAAGAACCGCATCGCGGATTGAAAGCGCAGTGCCGTCGTTCACGAACAACGCCCGCAAGTCCATTGTTGTATGGTTTCGCAGTCATTCACCGGAAAATGCGAATCCAAGTCCATTCAAATGCGGAGAAAAGCGAACTAGGGAAAAAAATGCTGGAAAAATTGCGAGGAGAAAAATCTATTTTATATGTAAAGAAAATTACGAGGTCTGTTTCTGAATCTACTTTTTATTGGACTGTAATGAATTACTTACAACAATCAAAGAAAAGGATATTTTTATACATTGCTCGTATTTGTCTCATTTATGATTTATGTTACATATGATTTTAATATTAAAAACTAAATGTAGCATATTACAATCGATATTTAAAAATCGTGCATATTTTAACACTTCATCATCTATCATACGGGACTGATTTATTTCTGACGAATCCATCCACGCATGATAAAAGAATATTTACCAAAAATGAACATCCCGTGTAGGAATTTTCTTATTTTTCGCTATTTAATGTAGGGAAAGATAGGCAAATTTTTACACGAGATGTCAGTTATTTTCTTTTATTTTCTGCACACAAATATTTTATTTTATTGTGAAAAATGGATGCAAAGAATGCAGCTAAAACCCATAAACGATTTTCTGTTTCAGGTGAGTATTATGATAAAATTCCTATCCTGACTTTTGAGTAAATTGCAGCTCGGTAAGTACACTATACTGTATACTTTTCATACTTCACAAAAGTTAAAATACCTATGTAGAATTGTAGATATGATGTCGATGTTCATGCGAGATAAATCATATTGTGAATTCCATTTCGATTCTCGTTGTAATAACAATGCCACAGATTCGCAGCTGCAGATAACGATTTTGTCCGAGAGTGCGTTACTCCCAACTGAAAATTTTACAGACTGGTATAGTACATTTACTTCAATGCAAGATAAATGATAATCTACACTGTAAAGAAAGTATGTAGTTTTATAACGTTGAGCATAGATAATTTAAGGATGCCTGCACACTTAACGAAATTACCATGCTCAGTGTGTGGTAAAATTTGTGTCTGGAGACAAGCCTCCGGAGTCTCATTTTCGTCGTGGGTGTTAGACAAAGTAAATTTATTTATCATTGGGTTTTTCGACAAGTGACAGGACTGAAAATCGATTAAAAATCGGGATTACAAATGCTTTGTATTTCATAAACAATGCTACAGTTCCAGGAAATATTATTTTCCGTTATAAGGAAGCGGATACGATATCGGAATCGATTCATCAACATCCACGAATATTTTATAATTCTCCATATGTTTCAGTAAACAGTGATATATATTTTTTGGATCAAGTTCGAAAGATGTTTTCTTTTTGTTTTTCTTTTCAAAATAAAGTACTTTTTTTTCTGTATAAAACTGCAGAATTTACATATAAACCATATTACATGCAGGAAACTTAGTTTAGGATACGGAAACTTTAGAATTGTGTTAGTACAGAGAGGATCATAATTTCTTAGTTGAGGCGAATCTGAGGATGAATCGATCCAATTTTAATTATGCACTCCTCCTGCAGAATAGGTTTTGACGTAACCTTCCTTCATTATCAAGCCCTTTTCGCGTAAAGAACGAATTCCAGAGTAGTAGGAAGATCACGTTTCACCTCGTCTATATAATATAACGAGCCGATGTCATGTAATTCGAGCATACTCTCCGTTATCAGAGCTTGTTAAGCTTCCAGCCATATACATTGTACTGTCGTATTACCCTAACTCTACACCATAAAAAAGTCTTTGATGATGTTCAGATTGAGTTGTAATTTGACTTACAGTATGTTAGCAAATCACCATGAATAATTTACGAATCTCAAGCAAAGAATTGCTCGTCATTCTCTCCCTTTTTAGAAATCTGAAATGAATAATAATACTTGAAGATCCGTATTACATTTGAATTAATATTACGTAACAATTATTAATGGTTAATTTTGACGGAATGTCGTCTGAAAATATGAAGCATAAAATGTTCGTATCCCCTGTTTGAAATTGTGGTAATCAGTTGTTTATGAAAGTACTACCGAAAGACGTAAAAATGGACCCTTCTGTGTGCTTAAGAGAGATCTAAACAGGAAAATGGACTTAGCGTGGAATCACCTGTGATATGGGTCGTTTTATTCGGTATTCATGTTTAACAATCATCGGAGTGTATTATCCCAGCAATAAGATCCTTGTACAAAGCACACTGAGATCCAGCATGCATTTGAGAATGGCGTTCGTAAAAGGCATTTTGTACCTATTCGCCAAATACTTGACACTCAACAATTTATTTTAGCATCCTTTATAGGCAGTCTATAGTTATGATATATAATACATAACTGTAGACGAGCAGAACCAGAACTGGCAACGGCAGTTTCTTATTGCGTTCCTCCTGTGTGGAATTCATTTGAAATCTGAGGCTTCCTCGTGATTCTTTTTCCGTTTATCGTTTCAAACGAGCTTTCTAAAATTTCCGTAGATTCAGGTAATGCGCATAGAAATCAAGTAGACATGCTCGAGTTTCGTTGTGTTGTTAAAATCACGTTTCCGTTAAGCATACTCTGTGTTATATTATATATATACACACAATATATCTTGCAAAGAAGTGATGTTAGATCCTTAAAAGAAAAGTGCAACTTGACTCGGTACAATACCAGCTCTTAATATAATATTCATTTCTCCCCTTTTCCTTATTTCGCCTGTCTTTTCCACCTGACAACTCTACTTCTTCTCTAACTGATATTGCGTCGATTTGCTTACGAGACAAATAAAGGCTTTGATAAAAATACCAAGTCAAGGATAGCATTGTTTTATTATTTGAAAGGCTTCAATTTAATTGATCCTTTACGGTACACGGAAAAAATTAGTCACTAAAATTTTTCTTGACTGTCATCGACTTTAGGATGCGTCAAAAGTTTTCGAATGTTTTATAAACTTTTTCTAATATCTGAAGTAATCTTGGTGAAGAATTATAAAGCAGTTGTAGAAACTGTACTTGACTTAGTCGAGATGTTGAGAGAAAATTTTGAAAACTGTTTTATAATTCTTCACGAAGATTACTTCAGATTTTAGAAAAAGTTTATAGATAAAACATTTTAAAATTTTTGACTTATCCTAAAGTCGATGACAGTCAAGGAAAATTTCGGTGACTAATTTTTTCCATGTACACTTGTTTCAAAGTGAAAATGAGCAGTTTTAAAACGCTCTCTTTTTAAAGAATCTATCAAGCTCCTTATTATTTTTCGTATTACATTCATATCAGCTGGAAAATGGAAGCTAGCTGTTGTGAATAAAAACTAAATTCTTTTATCGTTTTAAAGAATACGTACTTTATCATCAGAATTCGTTAATTTAAAAAAAGAGAACAAATTTCTTCATATTTATAATAATAAATTTGAAAACTATTAAGTTCCAAGCCATTTAATATATTTGATCTGATGGTTGATTCGGTTCCAAAGGAGCCGACAACTAAAGTCTCGAATACATTATATTTCGAAAAGAATCGCGTTAATACGTAGAGTTCGGAGGACATTTCGAATCCTAACTAACTCCAATTTATAGCATTGGGATGTAATGTATAGTCGCGGTGGTGGACTGACTGTTTGCTATTCTAGCCTCTCGAGCCCCATCATCCCCGATACGTTGAAGCAACGTCGAACAACGGACGAACGGAAGAAAGAAATATAAAAATATTAGTGACGAGGTGAGCAAATAAGGGTTTAAGGGAGGGGAGAATAAAAGTTAAAAGGATGAAAATTGCTCACCGATGGTTATAATCTGAAACGTCGGATGTGAAAGAGACATTAAAACTTGTTGTTTCTCATCAGCTTGTTCATTATACAGATCTTTATTCTTTCTGGTCTCGATTTTACCGACATATTGTTTTCTTTTTTGTTCATGCGAAAGCTTTCTTGGAAATTGCAGTTCGTAATATTACATTTTACCGCAATTTTCTATTATATGCGAATTAAAGGAAAAGAATATACGAGATTGAAATTGACCTATTTACTGAAATATTTAACTTTGGAAGGGCTAAAAAGCGTATCGATATTGTTAGTTTTCCTTCGGAATTTCCTTATAAATATAGAATCTCTGCATTTGCAATTTTATGAGGAAAGAAGTTTAAATTGCTGTCGAAATAGCGTGCAAGCTTTTATAGCTACGGATTGAAGCAGGTAAACAGAAGCATAAAACCATGTTCAACGAATTAAAGACTTAATGTTATACCCGCGTTAATGAGCAAACTTATCCCAGGTCCACTAATGAGTGCCTGCCTATGGCGAGGTCGCCACTAACGAGTGTCAGAGTCAGACCGATTATACTGGCTCCTAAGACCTAAAGCGACGAAATTGTTGACAAATTTAATTAGTCGCGTTGGGCTTTAATAAATTGGGGATCTATAAACTATATCGCTTCGTAAGAAGTCAGATTTAAATATTTAATTTGAAATAATAAAGTAAAAAGAAAAAGCAAATTTGTTCTATTATACAAACTAATCAGAACATGGTTCGTTAAAGGCTTTGTCCTCTTTTTGCAATATTTCGATGTTTTCTCGCCTCTTGTCTTTTATTGTTAACCAATAACAGAGCTAGCTTGTCACGCAAAATCACTCTTGAAATTCCGAATCGCGGCATTCCAGCGACGTCTGATGTTTCCACACCGTCGAAAACGTCAGAGACGGAAATGCGCGAACGGGATTCCATTACTGAAAATTCTTTGGCTTCCGCTACTTCCTCGCAAAAGTTCCACGAAATCCAAAGCTTTCAGGATGCGTATCGAATATTCTGCCGGGGATGATTCTCGCCGACTTGTACGTTGTCTGCCCAAAGAGCTGCAATGAATTTTGCGGGAACAGATAAAAGCAATTTCGATCGCCACTTTATCGGCCTCTATGATAAAACACGAGTCGACGGAGAAAAATAATTATTCGTTAAAGTTTACATAACTTAGTTCGGCAAATCGAGGACATTTCTGTATTTCGTTCAAATTTCACTTTCTCGCTTTCAGTCATGTAAAATAAAATAATGTAATATTTTATGTAAAAAGAATTAATTATGAATATCAGGTAGCTGAAAATTAGCGAAATTTCTCTGATTCAAATTAAGAGAGCATGTAACATATAAGTGTAGCAAGCTGTTGAAGAACAGTTTTCAAAGTCTCTGTTATTGGTGGAGTGAAATTACTTCTGATATTTAAGTAGAAGGGGTTGGAATGAAATTTCTCTCGTACCTTTAAAGAGAAAAGTTTCAGAATCCGGCCACTTCATCTTCTACATTGCAGCCTCAAATGCCGTCGGATGCGTTCTAGTCCGTTCCAATGTGCACGACCCGTGGAAGCTGGTGCACTTTCGGGTTTATCGCTTCCAAGCATCGCCTGGCTTTCGTCCAAGATACTTTGGACTATAGCCGATCGCCTATAGCGATTTAAAAATTCATACCATTTTCACGATTGAGGAACCTCTGACTGACATGCTCACAAATTGTACTGTTGCGAATTTAGTTTAGAGAAAAAAATATGAGATCAAGTCTTGCAAAAGCCGAAGCAGATTTGATTGCGAGTATTACCCGTGCAGAAATTTATACATGGACCTGACGAGGGTCTGCTGGCCAGTTTTCCATACTTCTGATGTGGCCCTAAACTTGTAAACTGACAAGGCC
>JAUEJJ010000004.1:4180923-4196261 GCA_032164275.1 Synergus coniferae
TTTTTTTTTTTTACTGTGTATATCTGTAAGTACTCTGCTCAATTATAAAGTATGAATTGAATAACCTTTCCTATTCCAAGTTTAAGGGTGACCCAGTAAAATCAACCAATTACTGCTTATTAATAAGCGTAACGTAGTATGTAGTAGGATCGATTTGATCGTAAGCATATAATTAGCATGGTATTAGTCGAACGTAAATACACGATCACGGGAAGTCGCTCGTTGATTCAGAATCGAATAATGGAGCTCCAAAGTTCCTATAACGATGGGCCATTATGTACGATATTATATGTATACGTATATGATTACTATATTTGTACGTCTCTATAATGTATAATGAGCCTATATAACTGCTCCTGTTATGAGCAACTCTGTACTGCCTATACGAGTACATGCTTCTGCGACAAACGGATTAGATTTCTCTACTTGAGCGACAGCAGAATCAAGACAGTTTTTGTGAACTGTTTTTAATATCAAGGAGATTCATAATATAAATGTATTAGTAATGAGTCGCCCCTATAAGGCTTATACGATAAACCAATTAATAATTATTTGTGTCTTAATTGAAGAAGAAACATCATCTTTGTCAAAAGAGATCTCAGAGTATGTTCACTTACTTGGAAACAAAACTATCAAGAGATATTTGAGATGCTGGTGAAGGTATCAATTTTATCAAAAAAATAAAATAATAATAATAATAATTTATTTGATCAAGTATTAAGCTTGATTTAAAAAAAATTATTGCTTCGCCCAACGTTTCTTAACTTCAGTGATCCAACGAGAACTGGTGTTTTCAACGTGGTTTATGGCCATTGGCACTATATTTTCAGCGGAGATTACTTTTTATAGAAAAGTCAAATCTATATTCTACTTCTAAATGAAATGTAAAATTAATTAATACAAATAATTTCAGAGTGATGTTGGGGAATCTAACTTTTGATCTCGTAATGTCATTAAAAGATAAAAGCGGGAAGTTTCTCACCTCATCGTTTAACATAATATTATATATTATTATTTATATAATAATATAAATATAATTTGCTCTCTATTACGTAATAGATATAATAGTTGTTGGCTTAAATATTGATTCTCCCTCGAGATGATGTAACTCTAGCAGAACTTATGGAAACTACCTCACTTAAATCGGTTCACCAGTATGCTTTGTTATAGTCAGCACAACGCCAAGTTAGCATATTCAGGCGTGGATTTACATACAATAGAAGTGAAAAGTCAACCCCTGCTGAATAAAAATATCCTACATTAGAAAAAGCTAGGATATCTCGAATACGGAAACTTCCATGAAATTCTTTCAATATTTTATATTTGTGAATTTATGCAACACAACAAATCAGAGTTCTCATTTTATTATGACAGAACGGGATTTAATTTTACGAAATTAATTTTACTCTTCTCAGGTAATGTATAAAAAAATTTAAAATTTCCTCGTTTCTTGTTGCGAAAAATGTGAGAAAATAAAAATATAAAAATGTGATTCAGGAAAATTGTCTTATTTTGTAATCAGCTTTAATTATAATTAAAATGATTGACTAATTATATCTGGAGTCAGTGAAAAAATATTACTCTAATTTTTAATGAGAACTAATTTCCTGCTTCTTGGATGATTTGTTAGAGCTGCATTAAAATTATCAACCCTTATTACACCTCACATAGGTACTTAGCATTTTTATTGAATTCTAGCTCCTATATTGAATAAAATCCAACCTCGAAAGAAAGTTGGCATTACTTTTTTTTGTGTATTTTTTGCAGAATATCGTATACTTCATTTCGTTCGGAGAGAATGTTTTTAATCGTGAGAGAATAAATGTATATAAAAGAAAAGAAGATTGCGATAAATAGCGCAAAGTGGTAAACAACTACAATATGCTTAACTTAAGTTTTTTTTTTTATTTCGAGTGAGATAATTTGGTTTCTACCTTTTTCGCACTGAACTGCAAACTGTACCAGTGCTTTTATGTAATACTGAATTGTGATCCATTTTTCCAGTGGAAAAATGATTACTCGTAGAAAATTATAATTATTCAAGAACGGAAAATTACTGTTTGACGCTTATTTTTTATTGGGAATTTCAAATTATACTGTAATAAAAAATAAGCGTTGTTAAATACTTTGGAAAAGTGAGTTGAAATCGACGAAACAATTTGCTCCATATGAAGTAAATTTTTTGGAAAGAAATATAATTTTTGACCTAAAGAGTGGAATATTATTTGCTCACTAATACGAAAGTCAAATAAGTCGTATTTTTGCTCGGGAAACTCATATTTGAAGTGACAAAGGACTAAGCTGTGTTTACCTATAGCGAAAGGGAGAAAACAGTTTACCATGTTATCCCTGCACTGCATAACACACCAAGTTCCCATAGACGCGGAAAAGGGTACATAAATACAGCTTAAATTCTTACAAAACGTTAAAGCAGCTACCACAAAAGGATCAAACGGGTTGATCAAGATTGTACTTTGAGGCTTAAGATCTGAACCAGTGTTTCAAACTTTGATAATTAATTTTTGAAAGAACCCACACCAACTTTGGCTTTGGCAGTTCCTAATTGTAAATACTATCATCTCTCATTATTTATTGAATAATGAACAAGAGTTTTTTTAAATTTGATATATTCAAATGCAAAACTTAAAATCTTTGCGTCCGAAGCTAGGAAATTTGAATCTTGCATAAATCATATATTATAATTCATAAAAAAATAAATTGATATACCTAATAACGTAGGTTTTTGTATAAATTCACAAATCGATATACAATGGAATTGAATGCAAAGAGGAGACAATTGAAAAGAGATGGGAATGAAGTAAATTGAGAAACGAATCTTTGTTGAATAATAAAAAAGAAGGCGACGAGTGGTTTATCGTCAAGGGGATCATAAAAAGTGCGTTGCATTGCATAACCTGTCTAGAGCGCCAGTTCGTTAACCACTACGATTGCAGTGCTTTGGTGCTAGTGTATTATTTTATACCTACATAGTTTCCTGGGGCGAGTTTCAATCCTCTATGAATTTTGTCCACGATCCACCGAACGCTCCTATTAGGTGGGTACATAAACCGATATCGTATAAGGTTATTCACCTGACGTTGTGAATTTTAACAGTATATATAGGTGGCCGTAACACACCGTAAATATACCCGCCACGACACCTTCTCTCGACTAAATTATACGAAATCGTTTAATTTCCATTGCAAATCGACCACCGTCCCTTCGAATGGACCAGTTCCTGAGCCACTGCAAGGTGAGCTTAACGCATTATACACAGTGCCTAAATCAAATTAAGGGAGAAACTAGTCACTACTTATTTCATTAGCTTGCAAAATCTAACTTCTCGAAATTTCTCTTCCAATTTAACTTAAATGCTGATTCTAATTTATATGATAAATAGTGTAAATGTAGAATTGAAATGAATTTGTTAAATGTTACGAGAAGTTTCCAAAATGTCGAAATATTGTCATTCAGAATTCTGTTTATAATTTATACTCTTTTCCGTTTTCAATATTCCTGATTATATTATTGATTAGTAGGTATAATTTTCCCTTATATTCAAAGTTTTCTGAGAAGTTGATTAATATATTTAATAAAATAAATAATTGGATTCAATTATTGAGAGCAATGTATTTTACTAGTGCAAGGATCATATATGGACCACCATATTAGAGACATAAAATTAAAGATACCTCTCGTTAAATTTCTGGGGTTCTTTGAAAATATTACTTTTTAACGGCGACTATTTTATATATTTCCTTCTACCGAAGGAAGTTGGAACGTAATTAAGGCTGATTTTAGACTTCTAATGGTCCGATATTAAACTTAACCACCACTTAAATTATGCACGTAATCTCGGTCTTGTCGAACTTTTTCCTGAGTCGAGTCTTCTCCCTTATTCGTTCTAGTCCTGTGTAAATAGGAATTATATTTTACACATTCACTTTACTCTATTTTTGAAATTATAATTTTATTATTTGTTTATTTATTTTTATTTAGTAGGTATTTAGTGACTTGATAGTCGTCGAGTTGCGGGACAAGCCAATAATTAATAAATAGAAAATTGGCAAGTTAAAGATTAATTCTCAAAAATGACTAATATATTTGAAGTTAGAGTCGAGTAAATACTTTTAAATAGTCCAGAAACAGTAAAGAAAGTAGAAATATAAAAATTTATAGTTTTTATTTTACATTCATTTTTATACTCGTTTTTGATTGATCACATTTTCCTGTGCTTCAACGATCCAGTCACTCTCAATGTCCTACAGGTAGAAAACAAATGAAAGAAGAGAGCTGACTGTACTTCGACAAGGATCACGGACCCATTGCGAAAGAGAATCTTGAGAATCCATGGTGTAGGAGATGTAAACTGGGTACCCGAGGGATGATATGCTGAAGAATCTCGTCAACTGCATTCCACTGGTGGATGCTTTTATTTAATTTCTATCTTGGATTTATATCGATAAATGTAAAGAATCTTCTATGTCTGTCTCATGGGAATATTTAGGGCATAATTTCAATATTTTTGCATTTTCACAGAGTATAATTTTATGGCTTTTCGAAAAGAAAAATTCTTTAGAATTTTCCCAACGTGTTATTCAAAATTCATAGAAAAATTTCTATAGATATTTTTCATGGTAATTCTAACTTTGAAAGCATTGAGCTTTGGAAATATTAGAGGTACATATATCCATAAAAATTCATGGTGTAGCGTGCCACTTTGATAGCCTCCAACTATAGAAAATAAAATAGATTATTGCTTATTACTCTGGATATAAACTTGTAATCATCTCTATTTTTTTACTGAAAAAAAAATACCTACTTTTTTAAAATTTCGAATGGGTATAAACTCCTTTTTGGTGAAGGATCGTTGATTCAGGCAGTAAGCAAACAAGCAGAGTAATGACTTTCGTCGTCTTGGGAAAAGCATCGGCGCCGTCGCGATGCTTGGATGCTGTAGTTAAATCTCCTGTACATGTCCAAAGTCTAGTATTGTGCAAAGCAAATTTACAGTGGGAGGATAGAAGCCGGGACTAACCGCATAATTCACTTCTCCTGTATGCGTCATATTTTACGTGCGCCGTCGTGCGTGGGAGTGCGAATTGCGCATTGGGGAAAACCCTTTCTATGTGTACAATACACCTGCGCGAATACCAAGTTTACCTAGTCAGTGGTTATTAAGCAACTGATTTATTTGCGGCACATGAATTTGTTGAAACCACTTTACGCGCAACTCCATTTGAAAAGGGATCAATGCTGGGATGATTTAATCGGGACAAATGTTATTCTGGAAATTATGAAAGTCGGGTAAAAATAAATAAACTTCGAATTATGTTTTGAGTCTCCTCGTATCACTAATATTTATATTTATAATTGAGTGATTAGATGATGACTTCCTTCGATTCCTGGAACCATGGCCACTCAACCGTCATCAAAATATAAATACATAAATTGACATTTTCACTTGAATCGCTTTTCTGTTTTCATCTTTCGCCTGCACGTTTATTCCCCTTTTGTGACAAATTGTCAAATTTATTATGAAACAAGAGTAAATTAATGCAATAACATTTCTAAAAAACATAATATTTATGATGTTGCAGACGATATATTGAATAGAAAAAAATTGAATAAATTAGCAGTAAAAATACGTTAATGTTTACTCAATTATTTTATATTCGAGTTTCTATGCATTTTCGGTGCTACATTTAAAAAGTTTATTTACTAGCAAGAGGGGATATTAATAATGTGCTTTTTTCAATAAACGAAATATTTCATGTTCGTTTATTTATTCATGAGCATTGTATTGATTTTTCACCTCGGGCATTACCTCTTAAGAATTGCAAGTACTAGATGAATCTATTTATTTATCTATTAAATAATTCGTGTAATGTTCCTCCCTATTCAGGACTACTTAATAGAACGCATATGTTAAACTGCGGTTAGGAAAAATCTGAGGGTGAAATTTCTCTAATATATATAAAGTTACATACTTATTATTATTATTATTGTTTTGATTTCAACATTACATTGGTCTTGCTAAACCAGAAGTTAGGAGGATATTCATTTAAAAGTAAATAATTCAAGTCTAACGTCCAGCATCTCTCATTATCTTGGAACAGTGAGAACTTACGAGAAAACTTTCGGCATAACAACCCTCTGAACTTTCATAGCAGTATTATGAACTTCTGCTCGAGCTTATTCGAAACGACAAGAATATCGTGAGCTGATATGATTTACGCTTTCTAGATGGAAAAAAGATACTCTAATTTCAAATTCAATTAAAATGGTGATCCAAAAAACTGTACCCGGTTTAATGACTTAAGAAACTTTTGCATAATATTTTTATTAGCAATTAGAAATTATAATGATTACATATGTGAAATATTTTTCAAAAAAAAATTCAGATATTAATAATTTTTGTTGATTTTGATGCTTTATTAAAGCAAAAAATGTTGTCGTTAGCATTTTGAGCAATCCTGTTCATTATTAATATCAAAGGGCAGAGATCCCTTCTAATCATCTCTTGTAGCTTATTAGTTATCATTTGAAATTGCGGTTACAGAGTGGAAAGGGAAGTCTAGATTCTGTATGAGAATTACAGAGAAACAGGGAGCGCGTAAACGTAACTGGTAGCACAGTTTCTGTCATTTTCTAAAGTTTCATGCTGATTTACGCACTTAGCAACAGCTTCCATCTCTCGACTTAGTGGTTTAATCGTCTGCTCGCAGAGTTGTGGTACTACTAACACGATGCAGATAATTTAGACGTGGATCCTGCATTTTAGCATCGGGTCTTACAAGGGCAAATGTCACAGTAAATTGCTGTTTGCAGATGTTATCGACATCTATCCTAATTTCAACAAATATTTACTGACACTCAGAGCGATTGCTCACTACTAATTCAGTGTAGAATTAACTCAACGTAGTTTTGAATTTCTCTTGAACATCAACTCAATCTGCAAATTAACTAATTCATTTGAAAGAGTTGAGAAGTTCATTTATATGTTTTAAAGCATCCTAATTTATAAAATTCGAATATTTAGAAATATTAAATTTTCAAGGTAGAAGAGAAAGTCTACAAACCCGGAAAGAAGTTTGATTATTTTAAACTTCTGAAATATGTGTATATTAAATCCTCATTTATAAATATTTACTCAAAGAGAATACAAATTCACTTTCTAATTGAGTTCGCAGGACATGACATATTAACTTATAACCAGGATCGCGAGGAGAAAACTTTCTTCGGCTGACAGAACGAAACAAAGTAAGTAAAACAAGGGTGGGATGAAGTTCGAAGAGTAAATGTGGAGTAGGACAAGACATACAGAGACAGGCGCGATCCGAAAATTCTATACCGACTACCATATATATATATATATATAGGAGGGCACGCAATAGTAAATGTTGGCCAAGGGCCAAAATTAATTACAACGAGCATCTTCCACTGCTTCTTCCGATCACAGTTGTCAACACTCTCGGAACCTTGCCACCTTCTATTCTACTACCTTGGCATTGTCTTCATTTCACCACTTTTTTCTTTATTCTTAACCCGAGCAGAAACAAGTTCAACTCAGTTTGGCTGCAACCTGAAAATTCACTGTATAGCAACAAATTCCATTCTGTTGAGTTTCAACTGCTGTTATGCAAAGCAGTCTTCTTATTCTGGAAATTCCATATTTCAGATTATCTAGAAATATTCAGAATTATTGCATTTTATGTCAACCGTAGCGTTGAGAGGAAGATATCAACTTGGGAAACATCCAAGTGTGTGGTATCATCCAACTTTGGTAGCATCTAAACTTGAAAGCCTTCAACTTTGGAAGCACTTTGGAGTTTGGAAGCTTGATAAATCTAGAACCAATCAACTTTGAAGACATCTTACTTTGGTAGCATCTAACTGCAAAAGCATGAAGTGTTTTTAAATTTGTCTGTCGAGTAATTACACTCAACTCGCGATATAACCTGCCTCGATTTCCTGGGTTCCTAGAATTTCTGCCAGCCGCATTCGACAATGAAGAGGACCAAGGAGCAGACCATGCCCGAAATGAACGGTATATCGCGTGTTGAGTGTATTAAAAATTCCCAGACGTTTCTAAAATTGAAGATTTATTGAATTGAAAATATGATAGATTGAAAAGGTCATAAATCTAAAAATACGGGTTACTACCTATAAATTGCGATATTTGGGGAGTGTAACGATGCACATCAGCGCACTTTCACGTGGAAAAGCCTTAAATTACAACGTAATCTAACGATGCGATTAATCGAGTGGTTATCGAGACACGAGATTCGCATCTTAATCGATGCCTCGGGAAAGCCATTAGCCAACCAGGAACCTCTGTGATCATCCAAAACCTTCAAATAGACTGAGGAGTATCATGGGTTTGACAGATTCTGAAGAGTCAATATTAAATGTAATTTCACTTGACACAAAACAAATATCTAGGTTAATTACATCAAACATTATATTTAGCTACAAGTTGAAACTAGTTTCTTTTTTTGTAAAAAATCTCGTCTTTCGACATACTGTCTTTTACCTCTTGAATTTTTTTTATCTCTCTGCCTATTATTGCACAAAAGGCCGAGGAACTAGATTGGAGAATAGGAATGTTGAATTTGTTAGTCATATCGCTGAGGAATGTACGTAAATTTCCTCTTGCATGTTCGTCTTACCAGACTATAGCTCATTCGAATGTGAAGAGTGAATAGCTTTCTGTCAGTTCATTGTCAGTTAAGTCTCTACTTCTGCAAACGTGACAACATTCTACTTCCTTATTCAAAGGAATATCAGGAAAATTATTTTAAAAAAAAGATACCTCGAAAATTTCCCCTATAATCTCACCAAGGTGGTTTGATAAAAGGTGGGAAAAGAAAGAGAAAAAAGAATTTGGAAAAGAAATTTAACTTTCATGTTGAAGCTCCTTTCATTTAATAAAATATCCCTTAGAGGATAAATTCATCTGAAACCCTCAAACTAGGCAACTCTTTTCTTCTATTCCTTTTTTTATTAGCCCTAATTAATCATACAGATACTTCACTTTTTCATAAGTTGCGATTAAAGCTATGTTAAAGCTGGAAAATATTTATTTTAGAGAGGGAGTCGTTGAGAGTTTAAATTGGCCAATATTCTCGTGAATGAAAATGCCAAAGTATGGAACCTGAAGGATGTAATTTAGGAGTTTCGATTTTCCCTCGAGTTGTGATGTGGGAGCAATTTCCTCTCGACTTGGGTCTCTTCTCGAGCACTCATATTATGCTTTAATGAGACCAGGGTCTTTTAAGAAAATTGGGGTAATCCTGCATTAAGCTTAAATGAATATAGGCTAGGCAACAAAAGTACCAAAGATGAGTTTCCTGCTAACTTTCAAAGTTTTCTCTGCCCGCAAATATTTCCAGATTAAACTTTTCATATAGTTATAAGTTTATAAACTGGTTAGCTAAACGCGCTTCAGTGACTTTAGCACCTTAGGGAGACCATGAAGAAAATCACAAGAAAATAATCTACGCACAAGTTATAATTTTAATATAGGGAATTTAATAAGCTGTATATTTCTTAAGGATGGTTATAAATTATTTTCAAAATGCGGTAAACTAGTGCAGTTTAATTTTAAAGTTTGATAATATTCAAAAAGACTCACTGTTACATACTTCTTTTTGTTTCAGGTGAGTTAAAGAGCTATAAAAAACATGAGGAATGTCAATATTGCTTGTATTGGGTGAGTAAATAAATATAATTGTAAAATATGAATCAACTAGAGTTTATATATAGTATTTTATAATTTTATTTTATACTTTATATATATATATACATAAATATATATATATATATATATATTAGGTATATATATTAAAAAATTAATTTCAAAGGGAATAAAAATTGAAGTTTTAGTCACTTACACCGAAAATCTCTAAAGTTTTGGGTAAATTTTACAAGTACGAAAATGGAAGATAGATATAACCATAATAACATTGGCGTCGGGCATGGAAGGTCATTATAAAAGTTTATCACATTATACAGTAAGAATGATGAGTTTCGGGTCAAAACTTGAAGGTGTATGAGAAAAGCCAAAACTAGAGTATCACCATCTAATTAGGATTTCTTAGGTACTACTTTCTTGTAGAACTCGGACACATTTATAAATAAGTAAAATTTCATCGTGTCTTCAAAATCTTTATTTTATTAATATATTTTCTCTGTGAATTCTTAAAAAATTGAGAGTTTATCAAAAAAGCATTTAATATTCTGGATTGGTTGAAACCATGTTAATTTATCATTTAGAAAAAATGGATACGTATACATTTTTAATAAAGTATATTTTACCAAGAAAAATTTTTTTATTTCAATTATAGAACTCTTGTGCCAACATTAATAAATGAATTATGCGAATTTATGGAGTAAATGAACAATTAATAATGAATATAGATATATAATGGTATTGGATCTTAACACAAAATAATTGACAAAAATAAAATAATGTTTGAATATTACAAAATGACCGGAGATAAAGCTTTTCGATTATGTTTACAATCGATTTTTTTGCAAACATTTAAGTTAAAAATAATCTCTTGATTCATAAAATCGATCTCCTTTTAAAGAAACATGATTGTTCTTACCAAGCTGTTCAACAACCTTTTACATCTTTCCACCCCCACCCTTAAATTTAATCTCTCGTTATAATTTTGATTCGTGAACAGTTTCTTGCGATCAATAAACCGCTTAAGGGCAATTACGTTTCCTTCCTCCTTTGGGATACTAAAAAGAGGCGATATTTTTAAAGCAAATTCTGGCAAGGGAACTTAAAATGTATTACATTCTAACTTCCATCCTATAATCTCTATAACGGTACCCAAGAGTCGCGGTTGAAAATCGCGCCGTTGTTTAATAAAGTACGATATTTCCTTTCGATGGTTAACCCCCCCCCCCCCATAAGGTTGGTCCCAGAAAAATCACTACCGACAAACCCAGTAGTTAGTACTTCATATAAAATAAAAAAAAAGTATATGTCGAAGAAGATTGTCGATTCTTACTTAGCGCGGATACCAATAATTCCTCTATCGCAGTGATGATGGGGTTACTGGCATTATTCAGTGACGATAAATCAGCAGAATTGCGGGTATTTAATGCATGCATGCTATTTTGTATCGGCACGACTGATCGTGTAAATATATTGCGTGCATGACTTCGACCAGAGTGACCCATTTGTTTCAAGATATTGTGAGTTAGGGTATGAGTACGGTTTTGTTATGCGAATTCCTCACTCCCAATATTATCCCGTATCCTATAATTAAAGACAAAAGTATGTAATTTATTTTAGGCGAGACAATTTATGGTTAGCTTTAGAGTATATATTTTCATTTGAAGCTTTGATGTTAGAAATTTTCTGAATTTGGAAACAGTCAACTTTGGTAGAATCCAACTTTGGAAGCAGCCACGTTAATTGAAAAATATTTGAGCTTTCAAGACATCCTAGAACTAGAACACATTTTTCTTAATTCATATACTTTTTATTGAGATTGTGTGAAAGCAGCTTTGAAATTTCGCTCACTTTAGATAGTAATTTAAGATTTTTAAAACTTGTCTTTATGGTTTCATAAAAGTGGTAGATTTCAGAAAAATTTTGTTTGACAAAATTCACTACTCCCATGCAATAGTCGTACCAGGTCGTACTTCGGAAGTGCACTCAAAACAGCCCAGGAAATGAAAGCAAGTGAAATAGCTCATAAGACTCTGATGTAGGTATATACGTAGAAGGATCGAAAGTAACGAGGTTTTTTTTATACCTGCGATAAAAACTTACTTCGGAGAGAACTAGCTGAATGCAACTCATTGGTTTCGTTGACGCCTTGTTGAGGATTATACTTTTTATTTGCTTCCAATTTCCAAGCTCAAGCTTTTTACTTACTGTAATACAAAAGTCAACATTCTTATTCCAGCACTTTAAAAAGGGACTTGAATCGTTTGGTTCAACAAATTTCATAATTGTTAAAAAATTAGCTAGTTTTAGTGCTAATGAAGACATTCATTCAATCGCGATTATCGCATACGGTACCATTTTTTCAGCCTTTAGAAAAAATTGTAATTTAATTTTTCCGTAAAATATAAATAAATGTTTAATATGTAATCTGATATGTAAATAAAAAGGCATGTTTCAATGTAAAATTTTAACTTCACTTTGTAAATGGAGTTCTAATTTAATTAGAGTTGGGGCTGGATCCTCATATCAAGGTTGAAAATCAGGTGTTCGTTCTACACATTTAATAAGAGTTGGATGTGCTCCACTGACGTCACAGAGTGATGCACGTACCACTTCGACTAATTATATTGTAGTTTTAATTATGTTCTCCGCACCGTGAAATTCATACCAACTGTATAATGTTAAGCTCGGAGGCTTTTAAAAGTTTGGAACAAAGTGCTCTCTAACACACGACTTTTCGATGGACATCGAATCCGAGCTCAGTTTCTTCATTAAACGGAAATGAGCTGCTCGCTAATTGTGTCCGGTTCTTGAGCCGAGGCTTTTCCTACAAAGAAGAAAATTCTTATTTTCTTTTTTTCTTCTGATTCGTTTGATTCTTGATTCTGAAGCGAGTTTTATTTTCAATTTTTCAAAAGTTTCAGATGAAAGTCCAACTGGAAGAAGAGATGAAAGTGGAGAGAATAAATTTTAAGGAGAGGAAAGGATCTGCCTGAATTATTATTGTTATTATTCTGATGAATATTATTCACAGCTTTATTACTTTTATAAAGTATCTTGGAGTTAAAAATCAGGAGCTTAACTCTCACTAGAGTTGTATATGTAATCACTTTAAGCTGGAGGAAGTACTCGTAGAGTTCATTCAGTAGCTTTCACGAACTTGTTCAAATACTCGAGGGCTATCAATGGACCAAGTCGGTCTTAAAGCAATTATTGAGGGAAACTGTTCCAAGTCTTCTTCTTTTAGTTACTAGAGACATCTCGCGTCATTCAATATACAGAAAGTTCCAAGTACCACTGCTTGTCGAGTGGGTGCTTTTCAATTTTTATGACTTATTTATTAGTTTTTGCTAGATTATAGATAGCTCTTATTTTTATATTGTGCAATTATATTATAGATTATCAACAATTTTCTCTGCTCCATTCAAGTTTGGAAGCTTCATAATTGTTTAAACGAATTTTTAACAGTGGAAAGCAGTCTTGTTTTAAGATTTTCGAACTTTGAGAGCATCCAATTTTTAATCATTACCAAAACTTAGAAAGCATCCAACTTGAAAAAATTAATTTCCCGTTAGAAAACTTATTCTCTGCAGTCTCGTTATTCAGAGCTTATTTCCAACAACTTGGTTAACAGGCACAACAATATCGCGGTGCATTTTTGTTATTAAAAGGGATAGGTAGAGAAGAAACGGCACAAGTGGCAAGGGTTTACAGCGAATGAAAAGTTGAGATTAGAAGAAGAATGAAGTGCAGTTGAGTGAAGTGTGCTAGAACACGCTGCAGAGCTGAGTGAGTGAAGAAAAAGAGAGCGAGAAGGCTTTACCTAGAGAATAGGAAAAAGGGATTGAGATACAATAAAGAAGTCAAATAGGAAAAAAAAAGGATCTATTGTTTGGAAAAGTATCGCATCAGGGTACAAGAATTACCACCAACAAGATTTAGACTAATTTTCACGCCTGGCTTTAAAAAGAATTCATTATTACATACTTTCTTTTAGATCTTTGAAATGCAAAAACTCAATAATTCTGAAGCAACGGAAAAGTAGGATTAAGATCTTCCCTTCGGTATTTTACAGTTTGTCGGATCCTTTGTCCAGGGACCTTTTTAATGACTAATTTTATGCTCGTTTAAATGTGGATGATGTGAATTGTGAAATAGACAAGATTTACGCTTGAGACAGTACATTCGAAAGTCCCTCTGAATTTTGAGGATAAAGCAGAAATGGAAAATGATTAATTAAGCAATAAATTATTTAACTATTTCCTTTATTACAAAAAGGTTATTTTCGTTTACGTACAATAAATTATATACATGATAAAACAGGACAATTAGTTCTCTTTCGAAATTTGATAATCAAAATTTGGATGCTGTTATCAATACAAAGTTTGACTTTACTGAAAGATTCAATAGCCATAAAGGAGCATATTTCATTTGAAAGTTTCAGCAAGCATTTCAGTCTGCAAATTTCTAATTAATACCATATTTCACCTCAAAATATTCTATGATTCCCACCTCATCACCTTTCGTACATATGAATAAGCTATTTGTCACTTAAATCCCTCTGTGAATCATTGTACCTATGCAATTTCCACCTTCATTGCTTTTTTTTTTCCAATTTCCGTATGTAAATTGGCATATCCTCTTCTTTGCATCTACTACAATCGTTAAAGTTCACTCCACATTTCTTTCATTTTCTCTGGAGTGTGACTCGGTTCCATTGATCCGCTCGTCGATATAGGCCAATTAATTGAAATATAAATGCGTTTCAAATAACTCCATTCTTTGTGCTAAAATCATGATTGCGTCTTCAAAATTCGATAGAAGGGCTCCGGGCAATCGCCAAGCCATTATATGTCTGGGGCTGCAAAAGAGATGTTGGAATAATACAAAAAGACAAGTGCAAGGATATAAATAATGGCCATAAATAAAGGAGAAGTGTCACATATGAATAGAAAAAAGTAACAGGTTTTATATTTGACAGCATCTTGATTTTTTTTTTCATTCTAAGCTATCAATTCTTTTTTTTGTTTCAAAATGATTTGTTTCAATTTGAAATTTGTCTAACTGTGCTGGAAGCAGCCATACTGAATCGTTTCAAACTTTTAAAGCACCCAAAAATTTGGACTATTAATAACTTTAAAGGCGCCTAATTTTTGAAGCATTTTAACAAAATTGTTATGTATTTCCTTTTAATATTCAGAGGTATAGCTTTCACATATTATTTATCCTTTGAGGCTTACAAACTGGAATTTTTAAAACATTATTTTATTCAATTAAGAAGGCATAAAAAAGGTGAGGAATCGCACGAGATATTTTTATATAGTGTTTAGTTTTTAGCGAGTTAAAGTACACAGGGGGCAATAATAATGCTCTTTTGAAACGGAGAAGGAAGTCCTTCATTTTCTTTGACACGAGACCTTGCTCTAGAGCTCATAAAGAAAGGTCGGTTATGACTTTGAGCACATATTAAAGCTGGAGTAATTGCTGACAAACAACGGGATTTCAGGCTGAAAAGAATTTAATAACCGAATTTTCTAGTCGCGACACAGAGTCGCCGCTACGCTCAAAAGGGGAAGCGAAACAGAAGAAGATAGTTCTTATTTGCAGTAGATGAGTCTGGGCGTGAGAGAGAGAGAGAGAGAGA
>JAUEJJ010000004.1:4196361-4226473 GCA_032164275.1 Synergus coniferae
GAGAGAGAGAGAGAGAGAGAAAGAGAGAGAGCTCGGGTCCAACACGATGTTCAATTAAAACGAAATGAAATTCCAATTCGCGCGATTGTCGCGCGTCCTAGGACATGTTCGATCGCGCCACGTACTAAAGTAATTGGAATATTGGATATTTCGATTCTCGCGCTTTCTGTGATAGTCGTAGCATTCGATCTGCCTCATGGTTGAATAAATGAAAAGAGGGAAAACTATTGTAAATCACGTGAGCTCTCTACTTGTCTTCTCTTCTCAGAATTAATTACAAACTAGCTTTTTGATTTTAAAGAATTTAAAATTTAGAGGATGGTTACTGAATAATTGTCAACGTCAAAAAATGATTGAATATACTTGTGCTGAGTCAAGAAATTTTCTTGATACTTATAGCTAAAAACATGAACAATTTTAAGTGGAAATGTTAGCATGAACTTTTATATACAGTCGTTGCTACATCTGGAAGCATCTTATAATGATATCTAAATCCACTTAATTGGACAGCACCTTTTTAATACGAGTTCGAAGAGTTCTACAAACATCTGCCCACGAAATAAAACTTATTTATTGCATGTCTGTTGTCCATTCTCATCTTATTTGAATGTTAATACAACTCCCAGTGAGTCATGTGGCATTGTAAACTTCGAAATTAAACTCGCTCTGCGACGGTATAAAATGATATGCGACGAGGTGTGCCTTTAATCGAGGACTGCATCGCGAAACCAGCAACTTGAGTCAGTGAACGTAGTTACTCGACACGTCCTGTGAAAAATTGAGCATGTGCCCTGAATCGCGAAAATAGTACTTTTTTAAATTTGAAAATAAAAACCTTGTTCTGTGAAAGGAGAAGAATCCTATACTAAGAAATTCTTGAATATATATATATATATATATATTTGTTTTGGAAGCTTAAAATTTTTCAATATACATATATATCATTTTGGAAATATCCAGATTTCTATAATTTTGGAAGCCTCAGATCTTCGGAAGCTTTCAAATTTTGTGGTGTTTTTAAATTTAATCGAAAAATATGAATCTTTTGTTTAAAGAAGTGTATACATATACCTTCGTATTCTGTATTACTTATACGCAAATAAAATGCAGAGGTTTCTTCATTTTGCATAAAGAACCGAGAACTTTGCCGTTTCGTATCTAATCCAATTGACACGCTCTGCTAAAAGTAACCTTGTTTGAGACAGACGTCATAATTGCAGACCGGTTTTCCACGTGCTGATCCTTAGTCAGATTCTTTTCAATCGAACAAAATTGTACATATTAAGCTGTAATTCATTACATTTATGCATGAAAGCGTGATGTTCGTTAGTGATTTTAAATATCTCACGATATGTCATAAAAATTGTATTTTTACAAAAATTTAAGATCGAAAATGGATTTGTTGTTCCCAAATCCATTTTCTCACATTCTCACAAACTATTATAATTTATATTTTTTTCTTATAATTTATAATTGTCATTTTTGTGTTTCAGGTGAATTATTATAAATTGGTTCAAAAATATTCAAATTATGTAAATGTATTATGTAAATGTCTACTGCGGTTGGTCAGTCAGAAATCTGTTTTTCGATGTTTTCTACATTTTGATAATTCTGGTACAAAAACGTGGTTGAGTTAACAAATAGGGTTTTTTTTTAACTAAACTTTGGAAGCAATCAAACATAACTGTTTAAACTTGATTTAAACTTATAGGAACTTGGGAAGCATTCAAGCTTGATGGTTTAAACTTTCCAGTATTCTTGAAAATGTTATTTTTTTATGGATCATTTTTCTAAAACCCTGATATAACGTTTTTCTTCGTGCTTACTGTACGAAATAGAAGAAAATCCTAAAACTCGGTGAAGCAATCGAGTATTGGAAAGATCTACAAATGTAGGTCGCGGAACAAGACATTCCTGTCTGTTCTGTTTTCAGCAAGGTGGTATACGAGGAACGGGGAAATCGTGTCAAGAAACTGAGATGGATCTGGCTTCTTTGTAGGAAAACAAGCCACGTCCAATCTGAGCATAAGTGTGAGGGTAAGAAAAGAGGGTTGAAAGGATAGTGTAGAACGAGAAACAAGCAGGACTCTGCATCGCTACTCTGTTATCACCAGAACGGTGGCGTCTTCTCTTTTATGGTTCACGTTCGAGAAGAACGACAATGGACAAAAAGTAGCCATCTTTTCTGACATCGTCCTACTTTCTTACGTCCAACTCTTCTCCTCCCTTTTCCGCTTTTCTGTCTTTCTTATTCCATAGCACCTTCCTCTTTAGCTGTACCTTCGAAACTCCCATAAATCAAAGGGAATCGCAAGCAACCTCCATGCCACGAAAACACTGGAGTGTCGTTCCAGCTATCGAGTCAAGTCTCTCCCTGTGGTGCATTCCGCGACTCGAGCTTCGAGGATGCAACGCTTCACGACAGAAACTAAAGCGAAAAAGTTGCGGAGTTACTATAGTTTCGATGGCACCAACTTCTAGAATATACTCTCTTTTCGTTCATCGGTTTCCATCATTTTTTCGAGGAGAAAGGAAAAGGAAAAGGAAAGTTTTGCTTCTTGCTTTGAAGAATTGTGGGACAAGAGAGAGAAGAGTAAATGGCCCTCGGGGGTGAAATGATTTTCGTAGAAAAAAGAAAAATTTTATCTGAATACCCTCACAAACTTTGAAAGTTAAATTTGAATGCTTCCAAATTTTAAAAGTTCAAACTTATTGCTTTAAAAGTTTAAACGTTTAAATCTAATTACTTACAATGTTTAAAAGTCATATTTTCTCGTTGCTTATTACCTGGTAATTTATTACACTCTAGTTGAACATAAATTATTTTTTGGAAAAAGCATTGTTTTTGTATCTTGCAACCGTGCTGCATATCATATTTTATTATTAATTACATAATTATAGAGAAAACCGCAATAACGACAAGTTAAAAGTAGATTTTTCTCGAGAAACGATTCACAGCTATTTATCAGACTACAATTGCAGCAGTGAACTTTACTACAATCAAGTGAAAAACTTGGAAAATTGATGATGTGTCGCTGACTTGCCATAATCCTAACATTAATGGATATAAATCAGTGTGAAGTTTTTCTCAGGAAATAGGCAGTTGCCTATATTCAGTGCGGTTATTATAATGCATCAGCATTTGATTTGAATTTCTCGGTATTATTTATTGAATCCCGATTCAATATCTCATTCTAAAAATATGTTCTATTAATTTCATTTATTTTTCTTCATATTGTAAATTCAATTAAAATAAGATATAAATTGTAGAGTAATATTTGGTTTTATCCCTCTTGAGAACATTTTTCATCTGTTTTGAACCACCAAAATATACGAGAGCAGCTTTAAACTCTCAGAACTTTTCACAATTACAGCGAAGCGCTATAAAGTCAACCGACTTGAGTCTGAGTGGGTGCAATATCGCAATTTTTAAAAGAGAGAGTGGAAAGTCGTTCATCCAGCTGATGTGCTCTTTGGAAAGCCAAAGCTCATTACAACTTTCTGAGAAACACTGCTGTGTTTAAATGATAAGACGTGTAAATTGAGCTTATTAAACCAAACTTGGGTGGTTCAAAACACTAGAGCAATAAAATTCTCTTATTTTTCTTTTATTTTTCTTATATTTCTTTTATTTTTCTTTCACATGAATTAATTTTAGATAATAATATACAGGAATTGACTCACATATATACATGTTTAAAGGATCAATGGTAGATTTTAAATTTAAAAGGATTGGATATCTGAATGACGCTATACATCGGGGATCTAGAAATAGGGCGGATCACTTTTTGCTTCAACGGTTAGCTCGAACAGTAGAAAAGAAAGTTCGCTGAACCCGTATTTTCAGAGTATCCACTTGAACGTTGTAAACGTGATCGTTTCAATTCGGCGTTTCGACCACATAAAGTGGAAAAAAGAAGTGAAAGAATCTCTTTTCTCCAATGCGAATATACATAAATTTGTCTAGATCTTCAATATATACTAGAACCCGTACAGAAAAGATAAATAATAAAAAAATCTCCACTATTTGAAGAATTGATCTGAATTTTATTCAAAGAAGTAATTTCGTAAAGTGAAGTTTCCAAATTGGGGTTCTTCCAGTTTCATTTTGTGAAATTTTACATTTCATTTCGTAAGAAGATATTTTCTTCAAATTGTTGTTAATTTTTTGATAGTTTTGACAAATAGGGTTCAAAGTGAATTATCTGTGAAGATTTTTGAAAAGTTTTAACTTAATCCGTTAATATTCAATTAGAAGGGGCAGGGGGAGGGGGTTGAAAAAGAGATTGAGAAAAGAGCTTAAAAAAGGGGATATAAAAATGGGATGGGAATTAATAGAGGTTGGGAAAAGAGAATGGAAAAGGAAGGTTGAAAAGAGGGTAGGAAAATAGGATAGGAAAAGAGGTGTAGAGAAAAAAAAGGTTTGAAGAAGGTTAGACAAAGAAGCTAGAGAAATTAGGTGGGAAAAGGGGTTTGAAAAAAGAGATTAGAAAAGAGGTTTCGAATAGGGACTTAAAGAAAGGAATTGTAAAATGAAGTTGTTGATGAAAATGAGAAGGATTTTTCCAAATAGAAACTTTCCGAATGAAATTTCAGGAGAATATCATCACGAATTCAGAAAAAAGTAAAACGAGTATTTGTTCTATGCAACGTTTGCTCAGAATCGATAAGCGGAATTTTTTGCTATAAAAGCTGAGGAGGAGAATAGAAGAAATTCAGCATGACACAAAGGGAACGGAAGGGGTGCGATAGTGAAGTAGGAGGGCATGAAAAGCGATAAAGTTTCGAATCTAGCGTGTGCTCGATAAATCAAGTCCTATCCATTGGTAAGAGGCGTCTTCAATTACTTCGAACCAAGTTACCATCGACAAAGATTCGTCCCAAGTAATTCCAGCATCCATCAGTTGCACCAACGTCTGACCATGGCACGGCGTTTTCCACTTACAGCCATTCGATTTTAACAACTCGTGCAGTAGTCCATTTTTTATCCCCTTTTTCTCGAGCAAAAAAAAAAAGAAAATAAAGTTTGATGAGATTTAATAGGAATTCAGTCTTGGACAGGGATTTCAATGAGAAAATCTTGTAAAGTTTTTTAAGTCTACTAAAGTTATTTTAGAGTTCTTTAAAGATTGTTCGGCCTACATAAAGTTCATTAATCTTTATCAATGGAGAAATAATAGAAAAAAGAGGAGAAAAAGTTAGTGTAAAATAATTTGTTGGAGAATAAATTAGGGATGATAAGTTTTAGTGTTGAATGATGACATCATCATAATCCACACTCAGATGATCAGAAGAAGAAATACTGACGCGGAAAAAGAGATTCACTTTTTATTCATCAGAAGCAGTTTTTTTTGTACGTGGAAAATATATCTTCACAAGCTTGGAAAATCGTAGAAAGGGCGTCGCAGAGGGGGAATCATCTGCTAGAAATTCTTATAGTTCTCACCGAGAATATCCCTAACGACCTAGTGGTTTCCGTTTTTCTCTTATTCCACCCAGGACCTTGGGTGGAATGCTGGATCAGACTGTGAGAGCGTAATGACTGGAAAAACATTCCAGGTACGAGTCTTCTCGCTCTCATTCTCCAACCTCGATCTACTTCGTTTACCTTACCCATGGAAAGAAGCGATGCCGATTTGTGAACGTTCTACTACGTAAGTGGTAAAGGAAAGAAAATAAAAAAAAATTAACAAATGGAAAGTGGAAAGTGGAGAGAATAAGGTGCGAAGCAATTTCAACTTTTAAAGTCAAACACACTTTAAATTCGATGCTTGTTGTCATATTTTGAATTCAGGAAACTTCTCTCCGGAGGCAAATAAGCGAGTTGTTGTTATAGACGATGCTATGTGTTGCTCGTTTCCATTCTACTTGTCTCGAGTCTAAAGAGATACACGCGGGTCTAATTTCCGCCAACGTCACCTGCAGGTAAAATTAATTCTGTCTGAAAATTCTAGACGACAAAAATGGATTATTTTCAAGATTCCAATAATAATTCAGAAGAGTGAAATAATCTTATCTTGAGATTCTTTTTTCAACTTTTCCCTTGTCCTGATCGGAAAAAAGAAGGTTAGATATCTGAGTGATGGAGGAGGAGGAGGAAGAGGAGAAGGTAGTATCTCGATCTCTGATCCTAATGTCTCTCATTGGGTTTAACTCGAACGTGTCGAACGTTCCAAGGGTATTAACCACTCTTCAGAGGCCACGTCTCATTGCAGATTGTCTCGTCGGGCGTCAGTGAAAGTGGCTTGATTACCTGCTGGCTTCTGGCTTACAGGACACCCCTGGGACTATCCTCGAGGAAGAACGATGTTCACCACCAGGACATTCCAGGATCGAATATGGTTTCCACAAGAATCGCACCCTGCACGAACATTTACCTAACCCTGCATGGCTACTTTGCTGCTTAGTTTTATCTAATCTTTTCAGTGAGAACGATACATTGAATGTCTTGTAGAGAGAGAGAGAGAGAGAGAAAGTGGTATCGGACTTGCGTGGCTGGCATTAAAGAAGGAAGAAAATTCCTCTCATCCGGGAAATTCGCAGACACTTGGGCGTCGCGATGACCCAACCGCTAACCCAAGGGTTATCGTTGAAACTCACCATTCTTCGGCGGTTTGATTTAGTAGTGGGTTCTAGTTGGCAACCCTCTTATCTCGCTGTCTCGTTTTCCGTTTAACTAGCTATCTGTGGTTGCGCCTTCTGGACCGCACACGTTCTGCGTTTGGCGACTTGCCGATAAATTTTACCCTTCCAACCTGTCGCTTGATCTTCCGATTAATTACCTCTCTGAAGGGGAGAAGAGGAAATACCAGTTGCTTCAATTGTTGACTTTAACAATTTTTTTTAGAACTTAGGTTTGTAGGGTGAAATTTTTATATTTATTTGTGTTTTTCAATTAGATAAAAACAATTATTTCTATTTATTTTGAAGCCGCGTGATTAAAAAAAAATTTTAATTCCATAAATATTTAAATTTTGCTTCCACCGAATTGAGCAGTGGCAATGAAGTGGTTACTATCGATCTAAAGGTCTCTGAATCAACACTCAGTTCAAGAACTATGTCGAACTAAATTTACTCAACTACACAGCAACATCCGTTTCTAGTTCTCGAAATAGGATGTTTGTTTATATGCAAATGTTTAACTTTCTCAGTTCCTCATGAGTAACAGAAATTTGAGTATATTTCTCGAGAAACAAATACACTCAAGTGTCAATACTTGTCCGGCACTGGGTCTGGGCGGTAAATAATCAGTCAGGATTATTCAGGCATATTTATCGTTTGACGAGCTCTTCGAGGGTAGGTACATATAGGCTGCCGAGGAACGCTGCGGGGGGGGGGCAAATATTGTCACTTGAGTGTATTAAAATCTGTGTATTTTATAGTCTTATTAAACTAAATAAGTTTTTTTTGATGATCTTATGGATACTATATCAATGCAGGTAGTTCGACATTAAAATCCAATTAACTCATAATGCTGTAAGAATAATTATATTCCGATTGAATGCCAAATGTCATTAGCCCTGCGTTGAGAAATAAATCAATTATTCCAAATTGGATTCCCTATGTGAATCGTGAAACTAATTCATAACACTCGAATGGTTCGTGTATTCAATTGTTCAAATATGGCGCAAAGTGTAATTCATTACACGGATCTATTATATCTCTTCTCTGATCATTGTTGTCAGTCCTGAAATTAAATGAGGTTTGTTTTATTAATCATTGTTAACGACATCGAGTACATCAACCGCAATTCTAGCAACATGTCGATATTATTGGATAACTAAATAATCCAGCGAAATAAATGGTTCTTTATACCAATATTATACTTCAATTTCAACTATACTGTCTCCTTTTCAACATAATTTAATATCATCAACAAATGATAATTTAATTTTGAAATATAAAATTTTTCTTGTTTTTTCTCTTTCTGGCACAGATTTTTGCATTTTCTTTACATGAGAAGTTACGCTTGTTTTACTTTATTTATTTTCATGAGACATTTTTGTTTTAGAGCTACTTTTTCAGTCCTTTCGCGAAATCTTTTTGTCTCTCAACAGTTGGTAACACTCGCGTAAAGATTGTAAAACGTGACCAGGAGAAAGAAGAGATGAGAGAAGACGTGTGACAGGAAAGTTTCTCTTTTTCTCATTCACTCTCTTGAGATATACTCGTACTCTGAGTGTGATGGGACACGCTTCGCTAGTTTCACTATCGCTAGAACGATATAACTTCAGGACCGTGCAAGGCTGTTTCGCATATTTCCAAGTTCCGCTGGCAATTTTCTGTACCACTTGGCACCTCGTTGCCTTCTCTTAACTTTCCGAATATTGACAATGCTGCACTAAGAGCACCCTAATGGACAAGTCGAGGTATAATTGGATCGTGTGATAAAATCCACGATTTCTGTATACGTATGTTTAGAAACAAGATAACAAACAAGTCCTTTAATACTTGCTACTTTTCAAAGTTACGTTATTTCAGTTTTGCTCAATTCCAATTTTCTTCAATGTGTGCTTCTTCTCTTATGATTATTTTTATTCCTTTCGAATTTATTTCGTTTATAATTATTTAAGGTAATATATAAGGATAGAAATTGGACATTATTTAAATTAAAATCCTTCAAAAATATCTTTATTCAAAAAGAATAACAATTAAATATTGTCTAAGTCTAAAAATATAGTTTCTAAACTTACAATTAATTTAAATTAATATTCAACTAGACGGAAAAAACTCTATGGTTGTGACAAAACCACAGAAATAGTGAAATATAGTACAACTACTAATTTGTGGTTGTGGTAACGGTTTCAATGTTTCATAGTAAATTGTCATATAGTTGTGGTTGTGGCAACCACAAATTGTAGTTGTACCATATTTTAATATTTTTGTGGTTTTGAAATAAAACAAACACGATTTTTAAAAAAGTATCAATATAGTTGGAAGAAAGAAAAAAAAATAGATCTCGCACATTTTTTCAAATATTAGTAGAAAAAGAATGACTTGATTAGACAATTGTCTAGCCACTTTCTGATTTAGATAAATTTATCTACTAGACATAATAAAAAGAGGCGAGAAGAAGTTCTCGCCTCTTTTTATTCTCTAATTTTTTTTTTAATGCACGACGTAAATTGTATCTATAACGACTTCAGAATAAAGTAAAACTTGTACTAAATAAAAAATATTTAAAAGATTCTTTAAAAAGGCCAATGTAGTCTGTCACTCGTCTGACCACTTACTGACTTTTCCACTTAAGGACACTTGACTATAAAGAGGATAAGAGTGAACAAAAGAGGGATCTTCTTTCAATTCATTTTTTAAATTAAATATATTTCCGGATTTTTAAAATAAAAAATAGGTGCAAGACTGGTGCAAAATTTTTCTTAAAATTCGAAGAAAATTTGCTTTCCCAGTGTTAATTTGTGGTCTAGTAGTCGACGGAGTCTCTATCTCGTAAGGTTCGCTCAAGTGCGAGTCTCTCGCAATTTCTTTAGCATTTGGAAAATTGCATTCGACCAAGTTGTCGCGTTAAGTTTCTCTGGGGAATGCGAGTACTGGTACAAGTCTTTGCGCTGCGTTAGTAGAATACAAATAGTCCACATCATTCAGCTGGGAACTTCCAGAAAATCCAGCAAATCTTGATTAGATTCCTCAACTGAAGACGAAATGTTTCTAAATATCAGTGAGGCAATTTATAATTACTATTCTATGTATATATATATATATATATATATATAATAAAATTGCGTATTCCATTGTTAAATTGCTTAAAAAAACATTTTGCGCAAGTTTAAAAATAGAGGATACAAAATATCGCAATTGGAATTTAGCGAAATTCAAAGGGAAAGAAACTTTTTCTTTATTAAAGCCTACAAGCAGCATTAAAAGTATACTTGCGCAAGCCTGTTTTAAATTGAAAGTTGTGCAATCTTTAAAGGTTTATCTGATGCTTTTGATTATACTGAAGTTAGCAACGTTTATGATAAACGAAAATAAAATAAAAATTAAAAACTTTCAAACTAGAAATTTTATTTTTCTCAAGGCTTCAATTTCATGATTAAGCACTGTCAAAAAAGTTACAACCCCCTAATGCATGTGAAATACACACCAATTCCACCTCCAACACTGCAAAATTCATGAAAAATACCCTAACTTCGAGACTAAACATTTTATTACTCACGATGCTTCCATTTGACAAACCGTTCAGTATGGTTGCTTTTGAGCTTTTGAAAATTAAAAAATTCTATTAAGTCCCTGATTAACATTGAATTTTTATTTCCTGTTTCAGATTGGACCCCTTAAAAGTTACTACCTCCTGTCTCATAAGCGGCTGAATAAAAGATCGCTCTCAGCTAGTGAAGACCACCATCATATACTGAAAGATGAGCCACAGGTAAGCTAATTTTCTTGAAAAGATAATTTTCTATCGATTTATTGTTACTATAGTTATAAAAAGTCGTAAATATACAAAAAACAATTTACTTTTGAATCTATCTATTCTTTTAATGCTTTTAAAGTTATAATTACTTCAAGTGCTAAAAAAGATTCAAAACTCTGTTTTATTTTTAATATTTACTTTATTTGCTGATAATGGAAAAATAAGGGACTTTTAAAACAAGTTTTAAACGGATTCTCGCAGTTTAAAATTACATCGAATTTTCTCTAGAGTTAAAAGTGAACATTTATTCTGGCTGATACGATAACGATAACGAATCGATGCTAAACTCTCTGAACAGGCGTGTCGCGTCGTCAGACGAGGAAACTGATCGTCAGTGACCCATTAATGGCGACGCGGAAAAGCCGTTCGTTTAGTAAACACCGTAATTGGTCAGTCAGTCACAAATTTTCCAACCAATACACTCGAATCAAGGAAACGCTTGCTTTATTGCCAGCAATAAATCCAATCACAAAATATCACCCAAATGAGACTAGAATCGTAAACTCGGTAATTATCATTTTTATTTAATCGAATACTAATTAAGCACCGAAATTATGACCACAGATAAAGAATTTTATTTTGTGAAATGATCATAAAACAATATCTCAATTTTATTACTGCAAGAATATTATTCACGAAAAATAATATTTAAAAAATGTGTTTTTTTTTTAACTCCTTTAATTGTTTATATTTGCTTTAATATTAAGTATGCCTGAGGGAGATTGTATAATTATTTTGTAAAATTTGAAAAAGTTTTATGATAATTTATATTTATACAAAAAGTTAAATTTTGTCAGAAATTTCGTATTAATCGTAGGTGTACGCTGCACCGTCTGCTCGAAATCACAAATAGGCTGAAAACTCGTACGTAGCTGGAGCAGGGTTCTGACTGAGTTAAAAGTTGGGCAACTCAAAATTTAATTTTGCAAGTTAGCGTGCAAAATCATGCGAACCGCTCACAGTTAGGGTCTCGTTAACATTCATATGCCACTAATTGCGCTCTCAGAAGTGAAGCGCTGAGTTTCTACTTGATGAGAAAACCCCATGTGTCGTTTACACAAAGTACTCTGCCACTTAACTTTAAACTGTAAACAAATTCATAAGGTAAAGTACACCCAAGGAGAGTGCTTGTGAAATTAAATGTGGTTTTGTTTACTCTATTTATTTATTACATTGAATAAACTATATTAAATGTAATTTCTTAAGTATATTTTTAAGTATTAAATTCTTAAGTAAATTCTCCCTTTAGGGAACCCAAATTGTCTAAGCTCGTAAAATTTTGACGTTAAATCCCTTCAAGAATTCCATTCCAGTCGGATAAATAAGATATTGATTGAATTGCTCACTAGTTCCGCGCACAAAATTGATTTTGATAAGACTCTACAAAGACTATGATTGATATTGATGATTCGACTTATTTCTCATTTCAGGTGCATTGGGTGCAACAGCAACATGAAAGGAAGCGCAAGAAGCGAGACTTTGAAAGCAGTTCGTATCCGTTCAGGGAATTTCCTCATTTCTTGGACGAATTCGCAACCCGTCAAAGGCCGTCAATTATCCATCGACAGAGAAATCGAGGCATACCTCTTCAAAACTTGTTCACTGACCCGCTCTTCAAAGAGCAATGGTACCTGGTAAGAGAACTTGCTTTCAAACGATATCTCATAATCCTAGTTATTTTTCCATTTGCTGATAAATTCCGGCTTTAATGTTCAACTCAGGGTTGATTTCTTGTGTGAAACTTGTGACACTAGTAATTTAGCTAATATCTAGCGATCCATTTGTTTACTTGCATAGAATGCCACTATGTGCATGTATATTATACTACTAGTCGTAATATTTTATATATATATATATATTTATTTATAATATCATAATATCCTATATTAATCTCGAAAATTTAAATAATGATGGATCCGAATTTTTATGAAATAATTCAAATTAATTAAAATCTCGAATTTTTTTTAAGTTAGGATCTAAAAGAAAGATTTTGTCTGGAATAACAGAATATATTTGGACGGGATGTTACGTGTCAAATATAAATCTTAAAAGGCTCTCGAGAATCTCTTACTCAGTAGCTATCAAAACACAACACGCACACAAACGTATAGAATCACCCATATAAAATTATACATATGTGGCATTCTCACACGTGAATTAAACGGCCTTATATGGGGAGGCGAGCTTTCAAGCTATTTTTTCGTGAACTGAGCCACGCAACGGGGTATTTGAGATCGTATATTATGGCCTTATAATATACCACACAGATGCTGGATAACACGATATTTCACGAGAGTAATCTAGAAGCGTGATACAAAACATAATATTTCAAAAATCGCCGACCCTGAAAAGCGAATTTTTGATTCAACATATTCTCGTTTTATACACGCTCTCGTCTTTTGCATGTGAAAAAGCTCAACTTTATTGCACGATTTTACTATACATGTTTTCTACTTTTGTTTGATTAGTTCTTAAATTTTAACCTCTGTAGTTTTAAGTTTCTGAATAAGTATCTCACATCTTGGGTTAGATATCGGTAGGGAAATTTTACAATGACAAAATTAACGTAAAATCTCTGAATGGGGTTACGGTTTATAAGTAATTAGGAACCTGAGTTGAAGAAAACCTTCCTTTCGTTTTTTCTTTCTTTAATCGATATGTAGTAATTACTTCTTTTGTAAGGGCACTTAATTCTTTTGTATGTAGTAATTTACTTCTTTTGTAAGGGTTTGAATTCCAAAAGCCTTCAAATTTAGCTACCCAATCGGAAATTTTACTGTGGCCCAAGCTGTGTCCAAAAAACTTGATAAAATTGACGGGTCTATAAAAATCCATTCAAGAAGTATATCAAGAGATTTCAAGAAGTTTCAAAAGATTGCACAAGTTTCTTTTTTAAGAATTTGGAAGAATTAAAGGGATCCCTTTGAATTAAGGAATTTATAGGGATACAAGATTATTCATTACTTCAAGGAATTTTAAGAGATTTCAAAGAATTCTTCTTCTGTTTTCTAGAACGGTGGTGCTAAGGATGGCTTTGACATGAATCTTGGGCCAGCTTGGCAGAAGGGATACACTGGTAAAGGTGTCGTTGTTTCGATTTTGGATGATGGCATCCAGACCAATCACCCCGATCTTGCCTTAAATTACGATCGTGAGGCTAGTACTGATATTAACGACAATGACGATGATCCGATGCCCAGAGACAATGGCGACAATAAGCACGGCACTAGATGTGCTGGTGAAGTCGCTGCCGTCGCTTTCAACCAATATTGCGGTGTTGGAGTTGCCTACAATTCTAGCATAGGAGGTATTGTTCACTGTTCAGTATTCAGCATTCAAGTTACTGCTGAAATTATACTACAGATCAAAGCTTATTTCAAAATATCATACCAGAAAGCAGTAAGAAATACTATTTTATTTTCTATTTCCTACACTCAAATGAAACATTTCGCTCAAAATGTTTCTACTGATATTAAAAACGCTTTCCAACTTCTCACTGCACTAAGCAATTTCAATTTTCACCAGATAAAAAGCCTCGTTTATTGTCGCTCACTCTACAGTGTAAAATTTGAAACAATGGGTTCGTATTTACAAATCTTGACAAAAGAGAGACATTACGCAATTTCATCGGGTGAAAACGTTTATCGATCCCATGGCATTTTATCCCCTGGTGTCTATTGCTCGCTGCACTCAAAATTATTTCAACTGAACCAGAATTTTAACGGATTGTTTGCTTATTTAAATTTTTTTCTATTTTTAATAGATAAGGTTATCATTTCCCTTTACCTCGTTAATTTGAAAAGACTATTGAATTCTAACCGTTCGTATTACATATTTGTAAATCCTGGAATAACTTAAAAATTTCCTCAATATCAAATTTTGGAATATTGAAAATTGTTTTTTAATTTTGAATATTCAAGCGACAGTGAATTTTCAATCCATGTCCAGCTGATTCATGAACGGTGAAATTTGTATGAAATCTGAGGTAAATCCCGAGCTCAGAATGTACTATATGAACACAATTTTTTGAAGCATGATGAGAAGATCAATATTTCCACGATATCAATATGTTTCTCAGGAGTAAGAATGCTCGACGGTCCTGTAAACGATGCTGTCGAGGCTAGAGCTTTGGGATTGAATCCCGATCATATTGACATCTATAGTGCATCCTGGGGACCCGAAGATGACGGGAAAACCGTCGATGGACCCGGCCCTCTGGCAAGACGTGCCTTCATTTATGGAGTTACCAGCGTAAGTTTCCTTTACGATTGAAAGCCACTTTTGTCCACATTCATAACTTCAGAGTTTTAGATCATTGATATTTTATTTTTATTTTTTATTGTGGATTCAATCTTTTACATATTATAGTGCATCATAAAACTCTATCGTATTTTCTTTATCGTCTTTAGTAATTACATTTGCTAAACTACTTTTATTAAGAAGGCCCAAAATGTAAAATTAATGTTCAATTTCCAGATTGGATATTCCCAGATTTAGATGCTTTCAAATTGGAACTATTTTCTAAGTATTGACTTGCAAACACTGTCTTAATATTGAATGAATTTATTGGCTCTCGAGGAGCTATTAGCTAATTGGTGAATGTAGAACTCAAACATAATTCCAATTCCGTGGTTTTATTTTATTTTATATGAATTGCATCTTCAGTTTTCGTTAGTGAATTTATTAAATCGATTAAAAATAAAATAATAGATATATTGTATTTCATGCTCTGCATTTATAAAATTTGTACCTCCTCTCCTGACAGTTTAATCGGTGCCTCTGCTGAAAGAAAAAAATTACAAACGTTATTTAATCTCTCAATAACATTTCCGGAAGGAATTTTACAGAATTATTTTTATAATTAATTGGCAGCTTTAGTGGGTAATTCAATTTCAAGTAGAAAATCGATCGAATTTTGTAAAAATAAATCGATTAATACAACAATAAGTTTTAAAAGTTTAGAAAGGTTGGTATTTTAAATTATCATATATTATGTTTCACATCATTAAACCCTTCGTTGGCGTTGACACAGTAGTGCGTCAAATTAATGCCATTTTGAGCACTTTTTTTTTTGAATTCTCTCTGCCAACGAAGGAGTTAAAGAAAAAAAAGTTCTTCAAATTCGGTCGTCAATATTATCCATTTAATCAATTGTTTTCTAACTTCAGGGTCGTAAAGGAAGAGGATCGATCTTTGTCTGGGCATCAGGAAACGGAGGTAGACATACCGATTCCTGTAATTGTGACGGATACACAAACAGCATTTTCACACTTTCCATATCGAGTGCCACTCAAGGTGGTTACAAGCCCTGGTACTTGGAGGAATGCAGCTCAACTCTGGCCTCGACCTACTCCTCTGGGACCCCTGGTAACGACAAAAGCGTTGCAACCGTAGACATGGATGGCAAACTACGACCAGATCACATATGCACCGTGGAACACACCGGCACTTCTGCATCAGCTCCATTAGCGGCTGGCATTGCTGCCCTGGCACTCGAGGCAAATCCCACCTTGACTTGGAGAGACATGCAGTACCTAGTGGTTCTGACATCAAGATCTGGTCCTCTGGAAAAGGAGACGGGATGGATTCTCAATGGGGTCAAGAGGAAAGTCTCCCACAAATTCGGGTACGGACTTATGGATGCTGGCGCCATGGTTGGCTTAGCAGAGCAGTGGACCAACGTTCCACCACAGCATATTTGCAAATCCCCTGAGCTCAACGAGGAGCGACCGATCGACCCGACCTATGGTTATTCACTTAGCGTTTACATGGATGTCAGTGGCTGCGCCGGAACCCTCAACGAGGTTCGATTCCTCGAACATGTCCAGTGCAAGGTAAGATCTTTACCATAGACGTCCCTTGGTTATAGCCTAATTTCGAAGCAGATTTTATTAGATTTGTTTCTCTGAAATAGATCACACTACAGGAAGCTCTTACATCGTAGTCAAAGAATTTTATTGTTCAGGGAAAGTCATAGATTTAAAAAAAATGTCCAAAAATCAGATTTTCTATAATAGGGTCTTTAAATAACTTTTTAGAATCGTAAAGATTTGTTTTTAATGGTAATTTTGTAAATTGAGTAAATATCTCATTTTAAAGATGCGCAAAGAAACCTCATCATTTTAGAATTAACAAGACTGTTATTTTTTGATGATAAGGCTAACGGTAACTTTACCGATAAATCTACCAAACGAAATAAAGCAATTTTTAAACTCCTCTTAATTTTTAACGAAAGTGACATTAGAAACAAATATAATGGGAAAAAGTAGCAAATACATAGAGTCGTAGAATAAATCAAGTTGGGTCGGACACGATATAAGAGCGACGTTGAGAAGTAATGAGGCGTGACACGATAGGACGATGTGAAATGAGGATAAATGTAGGTAAAGGTCAAATCGGGTTTAACCGAAGTTGTTACATGACAGACTTTAACGAGAACAGATAGAGGTAATCAGCCAAGACGGACATGTGGATGAGAGGATAGAAAAGGAGAGGAATTTCTATTTGTTGTAGGTATCCTTGAGATTCTTTCCGCGAGGAAATCTTAAGCTCCTGCTGACCTCGCCGATGGGAACAACCTCAACGTTGCTTTTCGAGCGACCTCGTGATGTCCTGAGCTCCAACTTCGACGACTGGCCTTTCCTGAGTGTCCACTTCTGGGGAGAGAAGGCCGACGGGCGTTGGACTTTGCAAGTCATCAACGCCGGAAATCGACATGTCAATTCACCAGGCAAGCTTCATACCTTTCTATCCTTATTTTCATTCATTAATCTATCTTTATTTCAATTCATGAAAGAAACTCTCGAAAACACTCCCGCCTTGAATAGCTGACGTAATATTTCCCTGAAAACACCTTCATTTTCTTTTCATTGTTTTATTACATTTCAATACTTGAAAGTATTGAAAAAGTAAACGTTATTAAGTTGCCATACCTTTGAAAGGCGTATGTTTAAAAAATGTACACCCTGAATTGTTGAAATATTCAGTTAATCGAATCCAAAATTACTAAAATTTTATTTAGAACAGTTTTTAATTTTTGAAAAAATTAAAATTAACTATGTAACTTTTTATAGACTTTAAATTATGGTTCCGTTTCTCTAATAAGTTTTATAAAAAAAAAAGTAGAATTAAGTAATTAAAGGAAAGGCTCTTGAAGGTTAATTTAATCCATGTCGTGAATATTGAGTAGAGTTTGAGTTTGGGTGAGAGGAACGACAAGGTCAACTTTTTCCATCTCAAGGGTACGTAATAATTCAGCAGTATAATGTAAAATTTTCATTGTAAATAGTAAACTCGATTGTAAATGGTGTAAACGGTTCCTCTGCTGATTCTCATTTTACTAATTAGTCGTACCTCACGGGACAAAACATGACTCACACTAGCACAAAATGTATAATCGCTTTTACCCCACCTGTGTCAGCCTACATTACCCATTCAGCTACTGGCTTAAATTACATTTTATACGTGTAAATATTTCCCAAAGTTCAGCTTCCATTATGTAAATAAATGAAGTAAATAACTGAACAACAAATGCTTCTGCAAAACAGAATTAACGTTCTCAACTGGGTTTCTGGTTTCCGGTTTTGTAATTTTAATGTACTACTCACATTCTTTCATTCTCAAACTTTTGAAAAAGGACACAAGAAAATATATTAAAGAGATGAAAAAGAAAAAGAATTTCATAAATCAAATTTTCGAATGGTTGCTTTTTTCCTATTGCCTTGGATTCTTTTGGATCTTGGGAGTGACTAAATCACATCTCACAAAATGACTTTCTTATTTCATAGTAATTTTCCTGAAAATGTAAAAAGGAAAGATTTAACCGCAAATATTTTCTCGTGGATGTTACAGGAATTCTGAAGAAGTGGCAGCTCATCTTTTATGGTACCGCGACGAACCCCATCAGGATCCGAACTCGCCAATATAACCCGGTACAAGCCCCTTCTCAAGCGTTTTCTTCTTCTGTTCATTATCCGATTTCGTTTGATCAACATCCCCCGCTCACTTCTGTGGACGATCTTCGCGACTCCGACTTCTTTGCTCCCTCATCCTTTCAGGGTTACCAAGGATCTTATGTTGGCGCTGCTTCCAACGTCGAGGCATCAGTGGCTACCCTGGACGGATCATCTGGTTCTCTTTTGACCAATCGGCTGCCAGGTGACCTCTCACCTTCAGACGGATCCTACGACCCAACCAAGAGGATCCAACTTCACGACTGCGATCCTCAATGCGATGCCCAAGGATGTTATGGAAAAGGCCCCACCCAGTGTGTCAGTTGCAAAAGTTATCGACTTGATAAGTAAGTCGGAAATTACAATTTTATTTTTTAATGACTGATTTTTCACTCTCTTATCTTTTTTTTAGATTTTTCAGGGAGCGCTTAATGCTAAAAATGGAAAACGTTAACTATTTCAAACTTATTTTAAAATTGTACATATATGTAAATATTTTCCATTTCTACTTGTACAAAATGTTTGAAGAGTTGAATTTCAGGATGACGCGAAATACGAAGATCAACAATTAGTTTATAGCAATAAATCCTCCTGCATTAACGAGTTTACCTACTTTCATTTAAAGTTAATAATATACATTTACGTGTGAAATTCCCATCAAACAACAGCTCATACCAACTCTTTTGTTCCTTTCAATCTCTTCGTTTCCATTAGGCGAGATCGTTTATTCACGTTCAATTGTCCATTTAATTTATTTTCATGTATTGCTATTTCGCTTTGAAAGGAATGAATGATAACCATTATTTCAAATTGAAATAACGGCAAAATACCTTCAGCCTATATACGTGAAAAATAACAATATTATTTTTAAAACATGTTGGTATACGCAATATTTCATTAATCTAATGTTATCTTCGTGTCAGAATTACATAACTAATATTTTAGTTAAATGAATTATCTACTTGATTTGCATTCAAGGGATTAAATTAAAAAAGTTACTACTTCTAAATTGTACAATATAAAACTACGATTCAAGAAAATAAATAAGACTAATAAACCCTTAAGTAATCTTTAGATCATAACTCATCTTTTCATGGACATAATAAATAGGAGTGAGGATCCAACACATTATAAAAAATTTCAACATTTTTCATCCTTCTTGCTACTTCTTGAGCAGCTTCCTAGAAATATTCCTGGACATCGCGCAGATGCTTTTTCTCGCTCAGCATGGAGGTTCCATGCCTTGAATTAATCGCGTCGACCAGAAGGAACTCGTTTTTTATATTATCGTTCGAACCAATAGAGCCAAGCAATTTTGGCTTCTTCCTAAACCGATACAAGACATAATAAAAATAAAAGGCTCCCTAGCGATTTATAAACCTAGCTTGGCAATATAACTGCGAGTATCGTCTTGGCTTTTAGTTGGCCGGGTTTTACAAAGCACGCCTGCTATTTCGTAATGACGTTATTTTGCAGAGTCCATTTCTCGATTAATTCCACCGTTTTTGAAAAATTATTAAAGCCCATTAATCTCATTTCTATTACATACTTTTTAGAGCATAAATTAGCACCATGAGTGGAAAACTGTTTTTTCAGCACTTGCATGAGTCGATGTCCTCCGAGGAGTTTTCCAAACCAGGGTGGAGTTTGCTGGCCTTGTCATGAATCCTGTGAAACTTGCGCAGGAGCTGGTCAAGATTCCTGTCTTTCCTGCGCTCCAGCTCACCTTCGAGTTACAGATTTGGCGGTTTGCTTGCAACAATGCCCTGAGGGCTACTACGAAAGTAAGTATATCATTAATTAGCTCTTCTAGGAAATGGAAGACTTGAAGTTCCGCCAATATTCTTCTTTATCTACAAGTTATTTGACATTTTCCATGTGCCAGGTAAATTTACAGTAGCATTAGTCGACTCGATTGAGGAAAAGTTACTATGAAGGAGAATTTATTTTTGGCGAGTCTATACAAATAACTGCACATTGCGTAGCCTTACTACTTCCTTTTCTCCAAAAAGCTACTTTTTGGAACATTTTTTTTGACACTTTTATTTCCTTTAAAGGAGTTGGAATTACCGAGAATACTTATAATTAAAAAAAAAAGAGTACATTTACAGAGGGAAAAAATATTTAATACTAATATTTGTTGAGTAAAATCAAGAGTTTAACATTTAAAGTTAGAATTTGGATGTAACATTCTTAATAACGGTATTTCTTGTTCTTAATAATGTTCCGACAGATACAGAAAACAACACCTGCGTCCCGTGTGAAGCAAATTGTGCTAGCTGCCAAGATAGGCCTGATCATTGTACCAGTTGTGAACATCATCTTGTTATGCACGAGAACAAGTGTTATGCCGCCTGTCCTCTTTACACCTTCGAAACTCAAGACTACAATTGTGCTCATTGTCACTCATCTTGCGCGACGTGCAACGGGACTGGTGAAAATCAATGCATCGGATGTCGACCAGGATTGTTCGCACTCAATGGTATGTACTTACTTTACCAAGTGCTAGCATAACACGTAATCAATATAATTGAGGACTCAACACACCTAAAGCCCAAAGCAATCCAAATCGATTGCAATCTCACGATTATTCTCACTAACCTGATTTGAATTCAGATACTCATTCAGCATACAGTTATTGTTGACTGATTCCATTTCAAATTTAGACACGTTGTCCCTCTGTTTTCTGTAAACAAAGTAAAGTCTCCTATTTTTCAATCTAAAAATTTTCATCTCAGGACATCTTGAAGATGTTAAGAGAAATCGATCTTTAGTTTAAGAAATAATTAAATCCATAAAACTTCGTTTTAAGGTGCTTATACGTAACATTTTTTCTCAAAATTTACGACATATATGTAACGGATATCCGGGGATTGATCCTTCGATCAGAAAGTGCAGTTAAAACCAGTAGAAGAATATAGGCGGAAATTTATTACAGAATCCAGCGATAACTCTGATCGAGTTCTCTTAAAATTGAAGCCCAGCTATTACATTAAAGGTTTACGCGGTGCCCATTTTATGTTTATGGTTGATCGATATTAAAAGTAAGCACCATTAGAAACAAAGACCTCGCGGGCTTTGAATGTGAGTTAACACACTCACGGATTTTCCTAGACTTTTATCTTCAGTACCCTGCGATATTTTTTTATTACAAGGAGGATGAATGAAAAAGTACAATTGGTCGAGGAATTATCTTCTCGTATTTAATTCGAAACTTAAGATTCTAATGGAAAATTTGAAAGTGAAAAAGTAGGCAATATTTATTCCCTATTTATCTATTCTAACAAATCAAATCCTGTTTCTCGGTTACAGGACGTTGTAGGAATTCCTGTCCAGTTGGTTACAGTGGAGATAAGAAGCGTCGAGAATGTGTACCTTGTCCACCAGGTTGTGCAACCTGTGCTTCCTCAAATTGCATCAGTTGTGTTCCAGGTTGGAGTCTAAATAAGAAAGGTTTCTGTGCACCGGATACTCGTTCTCGGTGCGACAGTGCTGAATTCTATGAGGCAGGACATTGCAAGCCTTGTCATTCCACATGCGAAACCTGCGCCGGTCCTACGGAGGATTTCTGTATTTCCTGTCAGAGCCCATTACTGCTCCAGGGAAGGAAATGTGTTGCCCAATGTGACGACGGTTACTACTCCGTTGTACAACCATCAGGTCCAATTTGCACTCCCTGTCTTCACACATGCAAGACTTGCGTGTCGAGATTGAATTGTACGGCTTGTCAAGAAGGGTTACAGTTGCAAAGTGGAGAATGCAGGTCTTCCTGTGCCGAAGGGTGAGTCAAATATTACTGAATCTACCACGAAACCTATAAACCTAAAGAATGTATCTTCGGAATATATATATATATATATATATATTAAGAAGGAAAACATACATACATATTTCGTCTATTTATTTCAATGAGGAAATATTTCATCTTATAGTTTTATTTTCTCTAAGGCCTGAAGTTGTAAAAAATTTTACTTTGTAGATTTTTAGTCATCTATCAAATCTTATGTATATTATCATAAATTGAAACCTTCTTTTTGTCCAGTTACTACAGCGATAGAGGACAATGTGCCAAGTGTTATCTATCATGTAAAACCTGTTCGGGACCAAGAAGAGACCAATGCGTGAGTTGTCCCAAGGGTTGGCAGTTGGCAGCAGGCGAATGTCATCCTGAGTGTCCCGAGGGATTTTTCAAGTCAGAATTTGGTTGCCAAAAGTGTCACCATTACTGCAAAACTTGCAAAGGTACTAGATACATACTAAAAATTGTAAAAGAAATAAATACTTGTAAATAAATAAATTTTAAACAACTATAAAAATACTTATAACAATGATTTCATTTCTCTGTTTTTTTTTTTGTTTACTTTTTATAGGAGAAGGGCCACTTGAATGCACATCGTGTCCAGCACATTCAATGTTGGAAGGAGGTTTATGTATGGAGTGTCTTGGAGCCCAATATTATGATTCCCCAACGCAGCTCTGTAAAAACTGTCAAGAAAGCTGCCGCACCTGTTCAGGACCGGGAAAGTTCAGCTGTACAGGCTGCACAATGCCTCTGCATTTAGATAAACTTAACAATCAATGCGTGCCATGTTGCTCGGGCAATGAGAAAAAATCGGAAAATGATGAGTGCTGTCTCTGCGATCCTGAAACCGGTCAGTTTATGTATTATTTTTATTTCTTTAAAAGAAATAAACTGCTAATCCAGAACGAGAAGCTATCACAATTTCAAATTAAATATTGATTTCTTTAACCAGATATCAAAATTTCAATTTAAATTTCCTTTGATATTACGTATTTTTATTGATTTGATTTTAGGTGGCTGCAGGAACAGCTCACCGGCTGGCAAAAGGAGAGTACCGGGAACAGAATTATCCTCAATAGATTCTTTGGAATACCAAAATGTAGCACAATATGGAAACAGTGGTAATTTTGAAGGTGATTCGCTGCACGCATCTGCAACTACAGTCATGTCGCTTGGTGTCTTTATTTGTGTGGCCTCCATAACTTTGTTCGCGACCGTCTTTGGCGTTCTTCAGGTATTTAAAAGCATTGATCTACATTCAATATATGAACTACTAATCTGTTGTAAAATTATTTGCAGTATAAATGATTATTTATACTTATATTTATTTATTTTGAATTGGGAACACTGGCAATTGCTACCTTTTCATCATATAATTTTAATATTTTTGACATAAAGTCTTGTCCTTATTCATCCAAACCATTAGACATAACAAAAAAGAGAACTCTATATTTCGATGCAGATAATGTCAAGAAGAAAGGAAATATCAATGGGTTATACGCAGCTGGCTGTGAGGGTTGAACCCATGGACGAAGGAGACGCCGACGATACAACTGAGCTCATGACGTAGATCTCGTAAGCCGGTGGTGCCGCTCATGACAGGACCTATCGTCGGAGCGTCCGGCGAAGGTTAACGATTCTCGAGTACAAGAATAGGCTCGAAACAAAATAAGGAATTTCGCTTTAGCAAAATCTCCTAAAATCGCCAGCCTTGTTCCAGCTCGACTGAACGTTGCCCTTTTCTTGCAAAGGAAACAGAATCTGAAAAAAAGAAAATAAATAAATACAAAGCAAAGCAAAAAAAGGTAAGAGAGCGATCGTGCTTAAGTGCGTCAACCATGTACAGAAGTGGATGCGTGAGTGTGGTGAGCGTGTCTGTAAATAATTAAATGTCTACTGCGCTGCGTTCGAGCGACAGAATCTATTGCTGATTGCAAATCAAATGTAAAATGTTCGTGCGAAGTGCAAACTGTAAGTAGGAATTCTTCGGTCAGTGTCATCTGCCCAGATTTTACAACTAGGTATTCGATGCAGAGCATAATTTCAATGCGAGAGAAAAGTCGATCAGAATAATCGATCGGAGAAGAATCTCCAGACGAAGAAAAAGAAGGCAGAAAAGTGTGTGAAGAGGGTGAAAGACGGTGTTAAGTGCCTGATTAGTGACACCTTTTGACCCTCATCTCCCCTTACCCGTCCTTCCAATGCCTTTTATTCTGTCGAATATCTTCCCCTAGCAAAATATTGAACTCTCAGTAGAGAAAGTTCAATAAAATTGGGAAAGTATTTCTCTCCTTTTTGTCTCCCCTCTAGGAAAAGAAGGAAACTCTCTCGAGAAAGATTTTTTAAAACAAGTGTAATCACAGTGATCGAAAAGCTATATCGTCCTTGTATATTTGTATGAATGAACGTGACGATATTGAGAAAATAAGCTTAGAATAAGGAGAAAGGATATCGAGCATGAGGAAACTCGTTGAAGAAAGGCAAGGCGAAAGAGTTTAAAGATCGATTTTATAATATGTACTTTTTTATAAATCTCGAAGTCTTTAGAACTTTTTGTTTATTCATTCATTTGAGATTAGCATCAATCTTTCGGCGTATTTTATCATAATGACCGAATGCGAGAAAGCCGCGATTTTCCAAACCGATGTTGCCCAAGCGTTTTTTTAACCGTTTATTATTTTTATTTGATTGTCCCTTTTCGTAAAAAGGTAGATCGTCCAGAAATGCGAGCAGAAAAAAGATAAATATGTAAGAAGAAAATTTTTGAAAAGAGAGCGTGAGGATCCGTTAATCGATATTCTTGAAAAGAATCATCCACACACCTACTATGTGAATATTGAACTTCTCCTCGTGATTTGATATAATGCTATTATTGTACTTTTATGATGAATGCGATTATAAATATATACATATTATATACAAAGGCGAATTAAATTTATTCCCCCCCCCAAGATAATTCGGAAATGCTTACACTTTTCAAAATTAATTATAACAATAATTAACAATCAAAGTAACATCCTTTCATGAGAGTCATAAGACAGAAGTACGTGGTTTCTGACAAACAGGAAGTGCGTTCTTGGTAATAACTTTTGTCTTGACGTGGCTTTATTATCTATGTTCTTTCCTCTCTCGAAATAAGAAACAATAGCTCGGGAAACTTTCGAAGGGTTGAAGAGAATCTGCAAACATCGACGACATCGTCGTCAACTTTTCGCTTGGTCGATTCTTTTACCATTTTTTCTCTCATCTGGGGGTGAAACAAAACCTTCCATTTCATTTCTGCGACACACTTCCGGTTGGTGTGTTCTCTTGAAAACCGAGCGCCAAAGTTCTCTCGAGTCTCGTTCATTACCCGCTAATTTTCCGCGACTCCAATAAGGTACATCGTGGAGGAATTGAAAAGAACTCAGGCTAGAATTATTTGTCAGGAATGTCTGAAAGCCGCGAGTCTGCCCCTGCAGAAGAGCGAATCAAAAAAGCGAAAAGGAATATATCACACCTCCCTTTGCAAATTAACAATTATATAATCTATTGAATTGATATTTTACAACATTCATTAGTGCCATCACAACTCTAATATTAATGGCGAGAAATGCCGAACTTTTCCGGATTGGCAGCATTGACAATTTAAATTCTGATCCTAAAATATTAATGATATGATTCGGGAAAATGATAAGTTTGACTTATCGTTTTTGAGTTACAGAACAAAGTCAAAATGGCAGAGGCTGCAGAAAATGAAAGACATAAGTTAAAGATCCAATAATCTTAAATTTCGATCAAAGAAGCTGAGGTAGTCTCAAGTTGCATCAGTAATAAGAGATTCCTGGAGCCACTACTCAGTGCATCAGGAAAACACGAAATAGGTGAAAGAACTACACGGAAACGATAGCATCCCGTTTTATTTGGTAGTGAGCAGTTTGGACGAAAACCCACGTATTCGCCATTTTAACTTCTCTGCTGCTGGGTCGTCGCCGTTGCGCCTTTTCTCCATTCTTCCTCGTCTGGCTGTGAGACTTTAGAGAAAGGGAGAGAAATTTCTTTTATTTTCTCACCCACCCGCAGACGCCAGCTTCTTATTTATTTTCCGCGGTCTCACAACTGAACGTGTCTCGCATAGACCCGCATCGTATGTATTAGGCGATTTTACAATATAATTTCAAAAAAGATAAATAGAATATATAGTATATAATATAACATAGAATTAGTTGCAAAAAAAGATATCTGTTTCTATTTTTGTAGTATTTGTTTTCCTTGGAGAGGATTTTGTAAAGGAGAAACTTTGATCTTTTCCTATTCAAAAAAATAATCTGCAGTGATACTAATAATAATCATAATTATAATACTAATAATTCGGCTCACAGTGAGATAATTTTAAAAATGTTTTACTTGCAACAGTTTACACCGGAATATCTGCTAAATGAAAATTCAGCGAGTTTAATTTATAGCCAATTTGGGCACTTAGAAATTAAACGCAACCAATTATTCCGGAAACGTACTGTAATTAATATTCTCTACAAAACTAATCTCGCTTTATAATACTGAAAATTAAGTGAAACTTTAGTTCCATCATTGACATTTCATTTTGGATCTTAGTTTTGAATTTAGCTCTTTTTTCATTACTATTTCTACAGTAGAGAAAATATAATCTCACTTTATTTGCAGCATTTAAGGCAAGAAAACAGAATAAAGAGAAATTTCTAATATTTACAGTAAAATTCATTGGAATCAAGGGATAAGAAAAAGTAAATCTAAAAATTCATATATTGATATAATATTATAGTCGTGTTGGGGAAAAAATTGCAAGATATAGACTTAACAGCCGCGAACTTTGCGTTCTAGATTGTCGTATTGCTCGATAAATCGGGATAACGTGCCGTACCGTAAATTCGAGAACGATAATTCGAGCTGGTAGGTAGGAATCCACTTTTATCAGTTTCAATCCTGTCACGTAAGCGGATACCGTAAATTTGTAAAGGCAAATCCCTGTGTGGACAGGTATTTTACAATAATGTATGCCTGTATTTCGTTTAATTAGTTATGCACTATATGTTTAAATCAAAACTCATTGCAATAAAGTCATTCAATACGAATACAAATGAATATTTAAAAAGTCATCTCATCAAGATTTAGTCTTAAAATTAAAATCTACACATTTTCATTATAAGTTTCTTTTCTTTTGTATTATTTGTAATTTGTTACAATTTCAATTAGACTTTCGATTTTTCTTTAATAGCAAGAACCCTCTTTGCTAGAAAAAAAGTTCTTTTTCTCATAATTGAATCATGGTTGGTATATGGGGAAAATGAACAATAATTTGATTAGATGTAATGATCAGAAAACGAAAACATAATTCGTCTAACAGGGGAATATCTCTGTATAAATTTGTATTTGAAGTAGCTAGATAAATTCATGACCCCCCTGACAGAGAGAGATATCACCTTGCCGAGAGTAAGCTACTGAATGTTGATTTGACCGATATTACACAGTACGATTTATTCCCAGACTTTCGCTCGCGAACACGATGCCACAAAGTATGAATAATGTGCTTGTTTTTGTTCATAAACTAAATAACAAGGCAGAGGCTCTAGAATATTTTATACTCAGAGTTTCCTCCCTTCATTATTATTATTTGTATGAATGATATTGAAACATTTATAAAAAATAAATTCTATAATATTTTTTCGATACAAAATCGTTTTCGTTGAAGCTTGAATATCATTTCTTCCCGTTTTGTCTCATTTCATGTTGAAGATGAGAAAATTAGCGTTAGATATTAGCATTGTGCTCAACGAAGGTTAACTCGACGTGGTGGTGCGAATATATGGCCGAGGTGAATTATACTTTCTGAAGACGAGCTAAATCGCCTCACGGTTTGTGAGTTTCTACCTATAACTACAGTAGTTGTTCATACTACATACATATGCAAGTCTCTATATCAAACAGGATAATAATTAAAATTTAACAAAAAAATACATTTAAATTTACATCGAGAAATATGACTTCTTAAGAAAAAGCTCTGCTGTTTTATTTCTCCTATTTATTTCCTCTTTGGAATTTTAATCGCAGTCGTAAGGGGCTGTGGTATTCATATATGTATTGTTCTTTTTTACACATTTGAATTTGAATGTAATTATTTTCGATTTTCAAAACATTAACACTGTGAAAAGTAAAAAAAATCTTTAAACAAAATAAAACAAAAAGTCAGACAGTATCAAAATTCGATCGACACCATATCTTTAAACTCCGAAACCTTTCTTTCGAACCCTTCGTATCCTACAATACTAACCTGGCAACCGCTTTCTTAACATCCCTTTAAAGGCGATTTTATAGATATATCCCAAAGCCTTCAATCAGATTCTAAGATTGGGGGTTTATCCATTGAATTACATGAATCAATCGCAAAGAAAAACGCCCCCGAAACATAAAAAATATGCTATCTCGAAATTCAGAATCGAAAATTTTCTATTATTTATCACTATATGCATAAGTAAAGAACTAATTAAAAATGAAATATGTAATATGCGAATGATTAAAATTGAAATGACTATTACAGACTCTTTTCTGCAAGCTTCATTATTTTATTTAACGACATTCATAATTTCAGATTCAAAGGGAGTGATTACGACGCATTAATTTTCCAAATGACATAAATTGCTACCCAGCCAGCATTTCATTCGTATTTAATTCTCTCGTCTGAAATGAAAGAGAGTAAACAGTTTGAATAACGAAAAAGTGAAAATTCTGCGGTTCACATATTTAGCGAGTAATGATGTAGAAAAAGTTTAAAGAATCCAATTTTCTTAAAACCAAGGAGTAAAAATTATAACGAGGAAAATTATTTTCTCAGAGAATATTCATTACACATTATTTTCAAGTAATTATTTATAAATTAAGATTTATTAAGTTATATGAATAATGAAATAATTATAATAATAATGAATGACCCTTGAGGGGACAAGAGCACAACAGATACTAGAGAGGGGAAACGAGGGGGGGAAGTAGGTATGTGGGATGGGGACACATTGGAGAGAGAAAGATTTTCAATAAACTAAAGTATGCCTTGTAAATTGTCTTTTTTTAATGAAATAAAAGATGTGAAAATTTCTTGAAGTTACAAAACATATAAGAGCTAGAAGAGGCGGAATCAGCAACCAAGACGCATTTCCTTTCATTCTCAGATATCATCAAATATTCAAAAAATCTTTATACATATACTCCGAGTTCCCGAATGCGTAAATGAAATTGCTGGTTCAATTTTTTATATCTATATATATATATATTAAGTACACAATAAAATATGTACCTTAAATATATGTATAAAACTTCAAAACTATATACTTATACATACATATAATAGTATGTAATTATAAATATGTATTACACTAATTTACTTTTGAGATTAATTCATTTCTGAAATTTCTTATTTTCAAAACCTTTTCAAAACCTCCTGCGGAATGGCAAACCGCGTAAATGGAATTCGCAAAACTAATTCGACGTGCCGAGAATTCATGTAGGAATCAGGCAAGAAGGTTCCATTGCAAATACGAGAAAATATAATCGAGCTTAATTCTCTTACCTTTCACGTAGCTACAAAGACGAGATTGTACGGCGTCAAATATAAATTCAGTGATAGAGTTTGTAGATTTTATTCCACTCACGTAATCCGCGAACGTAAACGTAGCTATTGAATGCTCCTTATTGCTTTAAGGAATACATACACTCGAGTTCAGAGTACAGGATAAATTTCACTAAATTCTGTGTTTTTGATATAATGCCTGCAGAGGGAAATGAATGTACGTATATGAATTTTAGGGAGAAATTGGGAGAAATTAATGAAGTGTTGAACTCTGCTTTTGAAACCAGAATCCGTCGAATTAGTTGCTCTGCAAATTCTGCTTATTATTATACCTGAAACGCGTTCATATT
>JAUEJJ010000004.1:4226573-4238683 GCA_032164275.1 Synergus coniferae
TTAACTGCAAAGAGCAGTGCAGGTAAGTTCCTAATTCAGTTAAGTATAAAATGCTTGCATTAAAATTAATTATAATTAACTTTTTAGTTTTTATACCTAAATTATTTTTATTCAATTTTAAATATAGCTTATCCACTATTTACTGATTGTGGACCAAGTGGTATAAAGGGTTTTTGTGCACCATGTCAACGGACATGAATAAGTATTCCTTTTTAAAATATTATATCCACTATTATATGATTATATCACGAATTTATAATAATTTTTTATTTTAACAAGTGTGTTCGACTAGATGTATATGTGATCCAGGTGACATATAGTAGACGATTATTCTGGCAAATGTATTTCTAACGAGGAATGCCAAATGGCCATTCCAGATGAAGAAAAAGCAAACCAGAAACGAAAAACAGTAAAAAAAAGCGCTAATAAAGGGACAAGACGAATAAAACTGGTTATGAATTCGATCTCGGGTGTTCCATTTAACTATATTTATATTTTTTGTGCTCATTTTTTGAGCACATTCTTGCTTCCTCATTATGATGAGGTTGCAAATTCATTTGCTTCCTCATAGAGGAAGCATTAAGCATTGTTTTCTCGAAGCAAAACATCTTACATCAACATTCTAATCAATTAATACAACTTCCTTAATATTCAATTAAATGGATTAATCTTACAAATCAATCGATTCGTCTCAACAAAAGGAATCTTTCTTCCCCTTACATAAGCTTTCAATTTTGATTATTTGAAAAATTATAAGCGAAAAATTAATTTTTTGAAAATACAAATTATTTATAACTTTCTTATTATTCAATATGAAATGTATTAAATTTATAGTGCAATCGATTCGTCTGGACACAAGGAATCTTTTTTCTCTGTTCATAATCTTTAAATTTTGATTATTTGAGAACATATAGTCGAAAAAACAATTTTACAAAAATTATAAATGTATATAAAAATGTTTACATTGAATATTTTGAAAAATTCTTTGGCACGTTTTGAGATATTGGTGGTCCAAGTATACCCTACAAATTTCATCAATTTATCTACGACTACGACTGTCTTCAAGTTTTAGTGGCGACGAAAAACGGCAACATCCACCATACATACATAGACAATTGATTAGAATGTTGTATTAGACATTCATCAATTGAGGAAAGTTTAATTAAACCATTTTTAAAATATTGGAAAATGTAACGACTACAAAGCTTCCTCTATGAGGAAGCAAAAAGAATAAATAATCAAAAAAGATGAAATAATTTTTAAAAATTCACTTTCTGGCACTTGATATCTTAGTTTGAAACTTGAAAGAAATCTTTGTATTCAACGTTAAAATAAATGTGCAAATGAGATTTTAAAACTGATGTTATTGGTATTAATTTATGTATCAAAAAAAAAAGCGTTTTTTAATCTCAAGGAAACTTCTTTTCTCCTTTTCGTTTCGATGGTACCTCGAAGAATGCTTCGTATACGCTCTGAGAATTTTAACGATGCTCTTTCGCAAAAGATAAGGTACTTCTTGGTGTAAATAAAGCCACGCGTGTATAGGATCATTCCTTTGCAAGCACGATTCGACCCTCTATTCTCCTGTTCCCACTTCAACTGTCCAGAAACTTATTTGAGACAACTTTAATCTAAGATGAAATCACAAAATTTAGGAGTCTTTTTCTTTGACAATTTTTTATTCGAGAAAAGGCAATATCTTCTATTTTTAGGGCCATAAAATACTTCTAATGATTGACGTTTTTAGGAAAAAATAATTCCCAATCCAATTAGGACCGCGATCGATATTGTAATATATTGGATTTGTATTCGGAATTTGAGATACTTTAAAGGAATTCAAGAGAGAATTAGGATATATACAATATCTATATAGAGCTCGGGAACCTAATCCTCAATCTCATTAGGATATCAGACGTGTAATAGAGATTTTCCATCAATCGCTAGGCATCCAGTAATCTGAACGTGGCATGGCAAATACGTGTTTGAATTTCCTCTCTTATCTATCTGCGGAATTTAGTATTTGGCATGTACCTAATATATGTCTATCCGTCTGATTCAATGGCAATTTTTGAAAGCTTTGGAAAGATAAGAATTTAAGAGGGGTTTTGGAAAATTGAGTGAAAATGGGGTGGGGAACAGGGGCTTGGGAAATTCTACTACTGTATAGTTTTCAATATTCCTCTTGACTAAAAAAAATATTATTATATTTTAAATCTAAGAAAAATTTAGTGCAACCTACAAGGGAAATGTAAATGAAAATTTCTAAATTAGGAACAAATTGAAAAAGTATTTAAGCACCAGGTGTTGTTGAGTATACTAATTTTTCTCTCATTACATGCGAGTAATAGTTGGCAAAATGTGTGACACCTACTTGTTTTTTTCATTTCCAAGCCACTTTGGCTGAGACTTTTTATTTCGTGTTATTATTTCTTTTTTCGTTTATTTCTTTTCTGTCTGATGATAGGTATAAACGTATTGTTGAGCTAAAAGTAGTACTGCAGAGGGAGGCTGGTACTGAAGCGGGTATGTGGTGCCTCGTTAAAAATGCATCGAAGCGCATTTTCTCCAGCCGCAGGCAAACTCCATTTGCAAATGGACCCATTCGTCACGTGGGAAAACAACGTTACTCCTGTGCACGTATGTGCACGGAAACACCTAAAGTATAAACTCGAACGCCACCCTTATTCTACACATTTGCATACGTGTGAGTTCGTAAGTGACGTACTTAAGGGACCGTAAAAGCTTAGCTCTGGAATTCACGATTTTCCTGACACCCTTTAAGCTCCTCCTCTGTTTTCTGCAAGAAAAAGTACTTTGAGTCTTCTGTAAATTTAAAGAGTGTATTTCTTCTTTTATTTCGATGTGTAATTTAATTCAACTTGTAACTTGTTGTCAAAAAGCTAAGAGACGTTTCAGTTTCAAGTCCTCATTGTTTACATTGAAAAGCCTGAAAAAATATTTAGAAAATTTTAGAAAATGATTTCTTTGATCGCAATACTTTTCAAAACCCGTTTCAAATTCCGAAAACTGGCTCGAAATAACGAAATAATACTTCAGGTTTTACCCTGTTTATAGGAAAGAAGCCGATTAACTTTTCGGTATCAGTTATGGTTTGTTTCAGTCAAGTAAATAACTCAAAACTTGTACAAGAGTCGTACACGATTCGCTTCAGGAAGCTCTCAACTCTTATTAGATACCGACTTGAAGGTGCAAATACTTTTCTCTTTTCTCTTTGCTCTTTCAAAAACAAGCGGCCCGCACGAGCAAGTACGTACCTCCTATACTGTGGTAGAAACGTGGCGTGGCTGTTCTACGAGGTAAGAATTGCTTGTGGAACGACGGGAGTTCGCAACTAAATCGAAAAGTTTTGCGATTACGTGCTGATAAAACTTTGAAATTGCGCAATGCCCCACACGCCACGCGACCTCAAGTCGACGCTACATACATCACTGTGAATCTACCTATTGGCCTCTTTGGATCTTTTTTTACGCTCATTTTTTTTTCACTTTACTTATTGCTTTTACCTCACTTTTAATAAAAATCTAATTTAGTTTAAATTTCTCTCAGCAAAAGGGTCCAGAAAACTTAATTTGTAAAATGCCTTGAGATATAAACTGAGAATAACAATAATGCAGGGCAGGTAGAGCCGATCTAATCTAGTTTTTGTCAGTATCGTCCACTAAAATTATAAGAGATTCTACTGTGAGTACTCGAAGGCAGTAGTTTATAATTTTGAACCGGGAGAACGTCTTCCTATCTCCTTCAATTCTTGACATCAGGAGGGAAGACATTTATGTACAATTGGTCCGCTAGGATAAAATAAGATGACACTTTTCTACTTCGCGATTTATATCCTTCTTTATAACATTTTCTTCCATCTCGCTATGATAAAAAAACTGTAAAAATGTCGAGGCTATAAAATAACTAATTAAATGTAAGATGAAATAAAATATTTAATGAGTTCAATCGTTCAATAAATTCGCTTAATATTCGCTTCAGTATTTTTTTTTATTGAGGAAAATAAAAATCAATTTTCTGTACTTAATTGAGATTACGAGTTTTTTATTAAGAAAATTAATAATTATAGAATATTGTTTTAGATCTTTTTTAATTCAGACAATTCAAAGTATACAAATAAGTGGTAGAAATATTATTCTTCTGAGTTTAAATCAGAACTATTTCTCGAAACGTAAAGCATTATTAAAGAGACGGAATTTCCCTTTACCACATTATTAGACGAACCTTATCCCTAGAGAAATACAGAGTCAGCGAGTACTCTCCATCCAAATTCAACGAGGAACTGTGGCTCCACATCGTCGCGATAATTAATACTTATCCCTCTGGACTGCCTAGATGCAGAACAAAGGAGTGCAGGACAGTGAACGAATTATGAACTGGGACTTGTAACCATTATGACGCGTAATTATCTCTGGATTTTTTATTTCTCTACTTTTAGACTAGAGACACAAAGTTTATGCGTACTGCACAATTTCATAATATTTTAGAATCAAATAATGATTTAAAATCGACTGAAACATAGCTTTCCATTTCTAATATTGCTTGTCCTTCTGTATATGCTTTCCTAGTGAAATTTTCCGATCAGATATTTTTTCTCGAACAAAATTAAACAATTCTGGCTTGACACGAATCGTTAAATGGACCATTTACGAAATTCGTAAGATGCGATTTGCGTCAGTTTCACGTGAACATAAACGTTGAACACGAAACAGATAGGGGTCGAAAGTGACTTCATGCTGTTGCATCAAGGTACGCGTGGCAACAGATCGTATATGTGCCTGTAAAAGAGCAAGCCTTTTGTACGGAATTGGTTTTGGGGAAGTTTGTCGCCACGCAATATTACCGTGCTGCGAAGACTCGAATATTGCCAATATCGTGAATTCTTATCGAGGTCTTTCTCACCTTTCTTTTCAAGAAAATAAAACAATAAGACATAAAAAAGAACAAATACTCAAGTAAAAATAAACTGAGAAAGAAAAACGTTCGTACCGTATAAAAAAAAGGCGACAATTGCATCTAAAAAACCAAAAATTTGATAGTAGAAAGTTCAAAAGATGCAAAATTAATTTAACAAGCAGTTTCGTGGTACAATAATTTATTCCAATAACGCCGTTACTCCACCTTAAATACAAGGTGTAAAATACGCATGAAATACAGAAATCTGATATAAATAAGTTATAGTTGATGAAAGTGTGTGATCTAATGCATTCGCGATAATAATTATTAACCTTAGGCATTGCGCGTTCTTGCCAAATGTACAAATAATTTTTATAGATAAAAGTGTAGGTCCTACACTTTGTATTTTTTATTATGGCAGCCTTTTAACTCTATACACAATCTTTAATAAGTTCCAGAAGTGTAAAATATCCTAAAGGATTGGTATTATTTTTTTAAATTATTGTTATTATCACGGGACTCCGATCTCCCAGTTTTTTGAATGTACCTTAAACGCACTTCCGAACATGCGACCTAATAATACGATAAAATTTCCCTTAAGTAAAAACGCAAAAATATGTGAAAAGACGTGGAAAACATGAAAAATGATCATCGATAATCGATTTGCGATTATAAAGTTACGACAAAACTAGGCCTCGTTGTTGCAACATTATGTAAAAAGAAGAAACGTAACTAAACATTAAGGCATATATTTAAAAATTTAGAATTTGTAAGCTTTTGTTACATTTTTCCCATTTAAAATGCATGGAAAATTTCAGACAAATGTAGGAAAACTCAAGTATTTTTTGATTGAATTAAAAATCCATCCAAATTCTTTTTCGTATAGTTTTACGAAATTAAGCATTAAGGGTAAGGTTAAGGGTAAAGAAAAGGATAAGGAACACCCTACTGAATAAATCCACCTTTCATTAATTGTGAAGTAATTCCAAACTTCAAAAACTGATTTCAAAATTGAGAATTAATTTGGTAATTAATTTAGACGGGAAAAATCGAGCGATCGAAAAAAAAGAGCGCTAACAAATCGATACGTCTGAAATGTTTTACTACAAATATAAAGAGTAACACTGTCAAAAAAAATCATTTTTCCAGACTTAATTTTAATAGTTGCTTCTGGAAAGTTGGAAGATATCCTAAATTCTTCTAAAATCACTTAAAATTCTACTAAATAAATGGACAAACCCTAAAATAAAAAATACAGCGTTTCAAGAACTGTTAAAAAATAATAACTCATTTTTACATCAATAAAAAAATATTGATAGATCACAAAATGTAAAAATTAAAATCAAAAAGGCAGCAGAAGAAATAAATCAATTAAAAAAGTAGGATTGTTATTCCGACGCCAAAAAGCAGAGTTTTTCAACTATTAGAATTTCTTCCAGATTTTTTTTTCGTTTGGCTCCGCCCTACTGGCTAACCTTCTGTTCAAAAATGACGACCTATTAAACGGACATATATAAAAACAAAGAGCGGTCCCGTCGATCCTTATAAATTGATTAAACTCGCGGGATCCTCTTTTTTTACTGTCAAAGTGCTTATGGTGCGTACCCTGTGAAAATCGAACAAATCAGACGTTGAAGTTCTTCAGCAGCACCGAGAGCTTTTCCTTTTTTTCCATTATCTCCCGGCAGCTATCGTTCCATGGACCATAATTCAAGTTCATGATCTGCTCCGCACGATCAAGAAACCTGCGCGTCTTCTTCAATGTATTCCTGTGATTTGAAAAAAGATTTTCTTTTAAATTGGTATTATTGTGAGTAAAGAGTAAAATTTAGTTCCTTTAGAACTAGTAATAAATTTTGTTATTTGGAAGTTTTATGAGGAAGGATTGTAAAAAAAAAATACGAGGAATATAAACTGTGGAGATTTGAATCTAGTTTTCTTGGTTTGATTTTCTGAGATTTATTATTAAACTTGTAGAATTTTGGGTAGAAACTCAAAATTGGATAGAAACTCGATTCAGACACTATTTTTTTATTAATACCAAACTAATTTTTTAAAAATAATTAATGCAAATTGGCAAGCTTTAAAAAATTGATGAACTTGTTCAAACTCTCATACTTTTATGTTATTTACCGGGATGTCCGGTTCAGTGAACACCCTGAACTTTGAATACAAATGATTTTCAAACTCATAGACTGTTTCAAATATTGAAAATAGAAGTCTAGAAAGCAAAGAATAGCATCCATAGATTCTCTCCTATTTTGCCAAAACAACTACAGCCGAAATATCCAAAGTTCCAATTACAGTTTCAAGTTTGAATAGCAATTTCGAAAATCATTTACAGAAACTCGTCCCATCGGTTAAAGCGTCGCGTCGCATTGACAACGCTGGATGGGTTGGGTGGGTGGCTCGCGCCAAATTGCCACTCTCTTGGGACGTAAATTAGAATAGAACCACCACTATCTGTAAACCCAGAACTTACTTGTACTGTTTGGTGCTAGTATTGGTCTCTTCACGTAAGTACTGAATACAGATGTCCGTAATTTTGTTCAACTCGTTGGCAAGTTCTATGCTGTCGGGGCCAAATCTCTCCTCAACTGCGGCTATGCTGTGCTCCAGATACGATATAGAATCCAACCATCGACCTGAAATAATTAGTTAAGCAAGTTTCCAAGTATTTTTGCAGAGTTTAACCCATTAAAGTGCCGAGAAATCATTAAGAATATTCTTTTTGCTCAAAACTTTTCTCACTTCAAAGATGATATCAAAAACGATTTCTACACTGTCCTCAATATCTTAAAACTAATTAAACAAGTGAAAAATTAGGATAAAACTAATTTTAAGAAAACGTTTTAAATATTATAAAAGTATTTACTTAAAAAATTAACTAACCCATAATCGCATAAACTTTTCCTATCAAGTCGAGAGTCACTGCGATGTCTTCGTGGTGCTTGTAGAGAACATTTCTTCTGATGCACAAGCACTGCTTCAATTTGTCAAGGGCCTCGTCGATTTTTTCGTGGTCTATGAAGCCTTGGGCGGCGTCGAAAAGATCCTGGGCCTCCTTTAAATCGGGGCCGTAAGTAACGAGTGGAGTTGCTCCACAGTCGAGACAATGAAGTGAATAACTATGAAGATTGTGCAAAGCTCCGGTGCACTCAGGACATTTTAAAGCGCTGAATCGCTCCTGTAATTAAACAAATAAAGCAGAATTCTCAAAACAGTGGTACGCAGTACCCCGGGGGTACACGACAACTTCAGGGGGTACCGCATACCTCTGGAGGTACCCAGGTGACTTTTGAGTTTCGTTTATTTGTTTTTAACATTTCTTGTGTATAATATTTATTTGTGTTTAATTTCCAATCTAAATGTAGCTGCATGGAACAGGTTACGCAATTGTCATTTAAAGGGTACATTTTTAAAAAAAGGTCGACAACCTCTAAAATAAAGGGTAAATAAAAAGTGGAATTTGATAAAAAAAAAAGTCGAAATGCAATCCATAATCATAATCGTAAAATAGTCCAATTTTAATTATTCCACTCACCAAAAAATATCGCAGTTCAGGACTAGTACATGCCTCACATTTGCATATAAAACAGTACTGGTTCTTTAAAGTTTCCTGCCTATCGTCCTTGGACATTCTTCGAAAGTGTGGTCCTAAAAATGAATTATAGGCGGGTAAATTCGATCGTCGAACTCTTCATAAAATTTACAGAATTTCTAAAATCTAAATACTCAAAATACTAACCATAACAGTTAAGAACTTCCTCGCCTGCTGCAATGTCCTTTGTTGCTTTTACGATAAGGTATTGATCCCAGAAGCTAAAAGGAAGAAAAATCACAAATAAAATTAAGAGATCTAGATAAATAAGTATGAATAAATGTTTATTAGATTTTGAATTATTAATCTTAAGTACCTATTAATAATATTAGGTTCGCATGCGTGATTCATCATGCTAGCAGAAAGATAAATGCCGGTTGCTACTCGGTCTTGGTGTTCTGTGGCGACTTTGTCTTTATCGGACGCAGTCAAATTCAGTCTTGTGATTGCATGCCCGTTGCAGATCAACTGCAACATGTGCCTCAAAAGCAGAGAACTTATGTAAAGTCTTTTGCCATCTTCAGTCGTGAGATCACACTCAAAACTCAAACTGGTGTCGTGAAATTTGCGCACGAAACTCTCGTTCAAGTCGACAATTTTAAAAAAGTCGGTATATTTGTAGAGGTACAAAGTTAACATCGTCGCTGTCTGCAATTAGCAAATTCAATTGAATAGGAGACAAAAAATACTAAATAAAACTAAGTTTTTTAAAACTAAAATGGTTCTAACAAAATATTTACAATTCCATAGACAATTAGATCCTCAGGCATGAGTTTATCAATGTTTGTCACCAGACTCTGGACATGGTTAAATTTATCAGCATCCTGAGTGGTTGCGCAGTTCAGAAGTAATTTCATTGCCAAGTGCGCAATTCCGATTTGCTGCCAAACTCCCATTCGACTTCCTGGACATTCCCATTGATGGTAAGTTGTCCAAGCGTCGTCTTGGCATTTTATATCGCAGTACATTGCCTCCACGCACATTTTACACCTAGAACAAAACATTTTCATAATACAGAAGATTTAAAAATTCTAGATATAATATAATGATATTTATAGGGTAGAGAATTAACTTACGGAATAGGCACATCGCCTTGCGGTCGACAACAGTGAGCACAGAGCGATGTCGATTGCTCATGATCGAGTAAAACGAAAGCAAACGGCTTCTCTACAAAAAGGATTTGGCCCTTCTGTATATCTCTATTCGCTATGATGAAACGACCCTTGTCAGGAGCACACTTTTTTTCCAAAGCCGCTGAAGCATAGGGAAAATTTGGATTGACTCCAAATGCTGGTTCTGGTTTGCTGCCTGACATAGAATCTGAGGCTTCGTTTTCTTCTTCGTATTCTATGCTTGAGGCTGCGGCCATTAAACTTGCTACTTGTTGCTTAATGCTTGCTGAAAGATTCATTATGAATTTCAAGATAGAGATTTATTTATTTGTCCCAACTCTAACAAGAAATCTACTAAGAAAAATTGAGGGGTTTTCAAATTTGAACAAATGCATACATATACTAGGTGGAATTAACTCTAATTTAAGTTGTAACTCACCTTTCTTTATTTCTGCAATTTCTTCGCAATTATTAACAATATCCTCAACCCTCATTAGCGATTCCTCCATTGATTTTCGTTTCCTCAGTTTCCAAAAACACTGTGCTGCTCGCAAGTGCAATTTATAACGCAAGTTTTCTGGATATTCCCACATTACAGCTAAGTCGATATCTTTAATGCAATCCTAAAAGGAAGAATTATATAGTGTTCAATAAAGGTTTATGTACGTCATTCGATTTTCTCTCATTTTCCTGATTATTCTTACTTCGTATTTTTCGAGATAGAAAAGGGAAGCAGATCGATTAGCAACAGCGATGGCCAATTCTTCGCTTCCCATTGGTGCATATTGTAAACTTTTTGTGTAAAGATGAATACTTGCAGCATAATTTTTGGATTGGAATTCCTTGTTTCCCAATTCTCGTAGTTGTTTGGTCTTTTCTAAAGACTTACCCTCTTTAGCTTTGTGTTGCTCGTTTAACCATAGAGACATAAGCCTCCTGTATTCAAAGAACTATATTGTTATCCATCAAGGAAGAGATAAACTTTAGTTCATTGTATTTAGTAAATTTATTCATTTTTTAATGATTATTTTTCGGATTATGATTAAGGGAATTTGATAAATATATACTATAAGATTAAATTTAGTTTTGCCAATTTTATGCTCGCAATAATAAATATTTTTTGCTAAAACTAGGTTATTTACCTCCATTTTGTACAAATGAAGATAAATAGCCTTATTTTGGTGAAAAATATTTATTATTGCAAACGTAAAGTTTTTGAAAATAAATTATTATGGTAAAGTATGTCTTTATTTTGAAGTGCTTAATTTTTAAACATTTTCTTCAAGTTTGTTGACTTTAAGTCTTCAATTTAAAAAAATTTTTTAAAAAGTGACTAGGAATGGAAAAATGTATTCGCTGGCCAAAAAATGTATTAAAAATGTATTCCTTTGTTTGCAGATAAAAAAGAAATACCCAGAGCTTCCTTGTCATAGATATTAATAAAAATGAAACCCTTTTTCACCTGAAATATTTTCAAGTTCAAAAATAAAAAACAAGACTTCAAAATTACATCCCAAATAACCTTTATTCTTTATTCCTTTTTGCATTTAATTGATTCAAAACAAAGCCAAAATGCGTCGATCAATTTCACTGAACCGCTGATTCCGACATTAAAGAAATCAAATTTTTTATCCCCATTTTACGAAAAATACAAGAAAAATTGAAATGGCAGTGAACAATGAATAAAAAAAAACACCTTACCTTACATCCGGATCAGCCAAAAGGCATAACATCACTTCGTTTTCGCATTTTTTCTTCGCCTTGATGTCGTAGGGCATACGAGAATTTCTCAATTTATTGTTGACGGCCTCGAAAAACTTTTGCCACTGCATGATTCTTACTTTTTAATTTTTCGTAGGTTTAAAGATGTATCATAAAGGTTCTCGTAGAAAAAAACTCTAATAAAGAAGTAACACATCCAAATTTAGAGGTTATGTTTGGCTCCTTACAACCGGCATCGCAAATTCTAATCTCGCGAGACCTGGCACAAGGCACTTGATTTTACAGGTAATTCTGTTCGATTTAATTAAAAAAACGATCGTTATGTTTTGAAGATTATGTTTACTGGGAAGTCTAAGAATTAAGTTAAAAAATAGCGTCAGTTTCCAATTGCAAGGATTGCAAGTTCACAGCAGTGTCAGCAGTCTCCAGCAGTCTCAAAACCAGTCTAGCAACTGCTAGCAACTGACAAATTATCTTCATTATCTTACCTATAGGCCTATAGGAAACACTTGTCTACGCGATCATTGAACGAATGCCATCTTGAATCTCGTCATCTAGATGAAAGAAAACATGGCGAACTCACATTTATTTTCCATTTTCTATTCGTTTTTCTTCCCTCAAGCGAGACGAGTTGCACACCTCCAGGGATTTTTCAGATTTTTTTAAAAATGACACGTCTTTGTTTTCTTCTTTTTCATGATATATAAAAAAAAAGAATTGTTCGCGTTTCAATTGTTTTTCCAGAAATAAGTATGTAAATC
>JAUEJJ010000004.1:4242950-4276748 GCA_032164275.1 Synergus coniferae
CGAGAGTCAGTCACCGAACTATGGCTAGATAAGAGTGGAAACTCGGTTGACGAAATGGGATACAGTAGATCCCTACATTGAAATTGCAACAGCGCCATCACGCTGTTGGCAGAATAAGTAAGCCTTCCCCTGATGTCTCGATCCCCTAAACAAGACACAAAGTTTCCGCTGCATTGTCGCCTCTATACCTATCTTCCCTCTACGCTGAAACTATAAGGAACGGTAGAAATATCAAAAATTAATAAGTTACACCTCCTAGCGAGAACCCGCAACTGATAACTCTACAAATTACCAATTCTGAATTATAGTAAAGGAAGGGTATGTACCAAGACTCGACACAGAGAAGGGAATCTTGACCGGGGAAAACTTAGTTAGGCCAAAGAACGGGATCGTAAAAATATTCGCGATAAACTCTACCCTCCATGACATAGAAGTGACTATTCCTCCGGTAAAATTAGAGGAATTCAAAATAATACCCCCAGTTAAGCGTTTGCCACCCGGAGAGAACATAACCGAAAAGGAAAAACAATTTGGAAAAAAATTTACAAAGGTAGTAATGGCAGTTGACCTAGAAGGGTTAAATGACGAAGAAAAAAGCTAGTTTAATGGGATCTTTTTACGAATACGCGTATCAATTTAAAACAGATGAAGATAAGCTAGGGGCTACCGACTTTCTGAAACACGAAATTAATATCATGGATGAAATTCCTACATTTGAAAGACAGTACTAGCCAGCCCAAGCTTTACACGAAGAAATATTGAACCAAACAAAAGCTTTATTAGAATCAAATTGTTGGATGTTTAAATAAATAAACAACAGTTTACCAGAGACTATTATTTATTATAGAAGACTTAAAGTTCAAAGTATGACAGATGATACGTCAAAGATACAACCGCTCGGTTGACGTTAAAATCACGACTAACACTTACAGTAAGGACTCTAACGCTTACAGGCTAAGTGCAATAAAAAAAGGGTCCTTCTCAGGTCAAGAAAACTGCGCGGCTGAGAAGAACTGCATCAGGAAAACATCTGTGTAAAATGCTGAAATGAACGGTCGTTGTGTAGTTCACACATACACTCAGAAGATACAAATTATTATATAATATTAATAAGGATTTTTGCTAAAAATCCAACACAAATACAATAGAGAATTCAGACTCACCATACAATTCCCCAGTGTTTATCGTACTCAAGAAGGCTGACTTGAAGGCGACGCACGCATACACCTTACCAAATATAACACAAATATTAGATCAGCTGGGGGGGGGGAATACTTCTCTGTTCTCGATCTAGCTACCGGGTTTCACCAGATGAAAATGTACCCAAATGCAAAGGGTAAAACTGCGTTCTCCACACCCTACGGTCATTATCAATTTAATAGAATGCCGTTCGGGCTAAAGAATGCCCCCACAACATTTCAACGGCTCATGGATAGGGTTTTATCCGGGTTACAGGGGTTGGAATTATTTGTATATATGGATGGTATAGTCATCTATGCAAGTTCCCTGGAAGAACATAGCATAAAGTTAAGAAAGCTTTTAGAACGCCTAAAATCGGCTGGACTTACCTTGCAGCCTGATACATAAGTGGAACTTTCTAAGAAAGGAGGTCGGGCTAGCAAGGTACTATAGGCGTTTCTTAGCTAATTTTTCAACCATAGCAAAGCCACTAAGTTATCTTTTGAAAAAAGGGGTTCGTTTCAATTGGACTGAAGCTCAGCAAAAAGCTTTCGATGAGTTGAAAAATATACTATGCGGACATCCACTTTTACGCTATCCAGATTTCACAGTACCCTTTCGTGGTAACATGCGACGCTTCTAATTATGGGATTGGAGGGATTTTAAGTCAGAGACCTATAGGTCGGGATTTATCTGTAGCATATGCCTTACGAACGTTCAGTAATACTGAAATTAAGTATTCGACAATAGAAAAGGAATTTCTTGCAATTTTATAATATTTAGTGTCGAGAATTTTCGGTTAAGCGAATACAAATACGACGTAGTGTACAAAAAGGGAAACGTTAATACAAATGCCGACGCGCTATTGAAAAATCCCGTATACGATAAACTTGTGGACATACACGTAGACCTTGACCTTAAACGTAACACCGAAAACGACTCCATAGATCCTTTCCTTGAACTTGATCGCACGATGTTGATACTGCAGGATCAACCATCCGCGTCGAGCTCTCCTTATAGACATAACGATGGCACCTGTACAGAGTGTAAGAAGATTAATTACATCATAGGAGAAGGATTTTTAGGGAAAGAATCCGATTTTATTTTGGGAAATGAACAAATTAAAGGTAAAAATGTATGCAAAGAACGATAGACCCAGAATTGTCTGACACTGGCGACGACGATCAGTTTGAAACTGCCAGTGAAAACGAGAGCGAGACCGATAATGTCGAGCCTGAAGCCATCCTCGGGGGTGTGTATCCGAGGAGGTCGGCAGTTTTCAGCTAGGCTGGTGAACATATCTCACGGTTCGATATAAGGTCGAATCTGAAACCCGAGGAGATCGGCAGTTTTCAAATCGGCTGGTCGAGATAATCCACACATAGAGACAGGTCGTAAAACTAACTGGGCATTGTCCAGGAGGTAGACACAGGACAGCGACAGGCTGACCGGAGTTGCAAGGGTTAGACAGGATGTTAGGACAAATGAAAAAGAGTATGAAGAGGAAAGCAAAATTGAGGGACCCTTTATTCAACATAGGTGAATCATTTGAAGAAAATAATGAAAATTTAACCTTTACATACAATCGCGATTCACATAAGGTATTAAATACAGAAAACAAACCATTATCATCTAATTCGTTAAAGTCGTGTTTAGAAACTTGTAGAGATAAATTGTACATGAGAAACGATCACTTGGTGCAATTTATCCCTGCAGATTGCAAACTCACCACGGAAATGAATAGATAATTAATACAAGAAAACAGGTTTAAATATGAGAATCTGAAACGCGAATCGGCAAATGACCTACAAGTAGGAAACGTACTAGTCTACAAATACAATTATCAATGCGTATTCTATTTAATTATAAAGGAAACATTCGACTCTAGACCATATATGATAAACATTATCTGAAGCTTTTCAAGGGTTAAAAAATGCTATGGATTATTTAAAAATACACTCGTTTAGCATTTCACGAATAGGGAACGGCATGAGTTAAATAAAATGGGACTCCATCGAACAGGAGTTAAGTCAAACATTTGGAAAACGGGATTACAAAATAACGGTTTGCTATGCAGAAATAGAAATACCACCCGAAAATGATCGTTAAAGCATAATCACAGAATATCACTTATCGGTTGTGGGAGGGCCTAAGGGGTGTAGTAAAACATACGGAAGAATAAGACAAAGCTTTTATTGGCCTATTGTGTAGGAGCAAGTCAGGGAATACGTTAAAAATTGAAAGGATTGTAAAAAGGCAAAGTTAGTTAAACTAAAAACTGAACAGCTGTAACGAAGTTACATAGAAACCCCCATAGGATAGGCCCTGCGAACCGAGGTGCTTGCTCCACGCCCCAGTGTTCTTTCTGTCTCGTGCCTTCCTACCGTGAGGTCGTCGCGTCGCTGGCTTGCTTGTTTGCCCGAATGAGACGCATCTTGTTACGCAGAATTGTTCCCTACCAGTATCGGCTACTGTAGAGCCATCCTCGGCTCATTATCAGAGATCAACCCTTCGTTTGGACCTTACCAGCCCTTCGCTTTGGACACTATCCGCCCTTGGTTCTGGGGAACCACCTACGAAGAAGCTGAGGACACGGCCACACCATCCACGCCACTCATCACCTGCAATATCTTTAACATTCGTAAGTGCCTCGGATTCAAATGTCTGAATAAACTTTTGTTGATTTGGTAAACCGGTGTATTCTCTGACTTCACCCTTCCCAGCGAGGACCTAAATCCCTTCCTCCCCTTACTTATAGACAATCACTCCCCTATACAGCCAATGAAAATTACGGATACCCCTTCTCAAGACTTCGATAAAACAAAAAGCGACATTTTATGACCTTTACCGCTAACCGAAAGGTGGAACAAATATATTTTAATAATTCAAGATAATTTAACAAATTATTCAGATGTTATAACACTAAAAAATATAGAATCCACAACTATTGCCCTAGCTGTAGTTGAAAATTTTATAACTAGATTCGGATGTCCTAAAGCAAACCATTCTGATCAAGGAGGCAATTTTATTAGCGATATTATGACAAACTTTTGCAGAATTTTCAAGATAAAACAAATCAAATCTACCGCCTTCCAACCCCAATCGCTAGGATCGTTAGAAGGAGCCATCATGTACTTATACAATACCTAAAAATATATTTCCAGAAATCAAATTGGGACGTATGGTTGCATTACGCTTTGTTCTCATATAACACGAAAAATTAAACGTTTAAAATTTTAAAGTAGGAGAAATGGTTTACTTAGAAAAGGGTACCAAATTTAAAACAAATAATCGTGCGCATAGCGCGCTTGTTGGTTTGCTGTTTCTTTTACGAAAATATAAATAAAAGAAAAACGTTTTTTTAATAATATAATACTTTATTAAAATATTATTTACAGCTTGTAGCGTGGCATAGATGTTTCAATCTATTTTAGAATTCTAAGCTACGTTAGTTAACGATACGTTTACCAATAATAGGCACTTAATAATACATTTTTTTTTCGATCGACTTGTACATCATATCTAAATATTATTTCCTTAAAATTTTACCTTCTTTCTCCCTTGATTAAAATTTATCCTCTGAAATTTTCTCCTAAAAATAAAAGGAAATAGTAATTAATAAATTATTTAATAAGTTTCTTGTTCAAGAATTTGTTTTTCATGTCATTCAAAATTCCTCCTTGTAGATGTTTATTGAATTTGTAAATGAAAATTCATCATCCATTAAAAATTACCCAAAGGAATATCCAAATTGGATAATTACTCAATCCTGGATAAGAAAGTGGATAATTAAATATAATTTACATATATTACTATGACTGATCATTGCTCATGTAAATAATCCAAAAGATCAACTTTTAAGAACGTTGATACCAATTTTTAAGCTTAAAATTCGACTTCCCCATTTTACTCAACAAATATTATAATTATATATATTTTTTTGCTTTGTAGCGCTATTTACTTTTTAAATAGAAATATGCGTACAAAGCGACAGAATTTATAATTTTAATATAAGGTCTGCACATTAATTCGGTGTCTTTCCTTTACTTTGGTATCCTGTAATTCTGGTTTAACCTTGAATTTTTTGCCGGCCATATATTGGTTTCGAAGAGTAAACCTTAAGCTTTAAAATATACTATATTAGGTTGCGGCCCTGCGAACTTAACCTCGAAAAGGTTAAATTAGTAAAAACAATGTCTTCTGACAAAGGCATTTGAGACACTACGTTCTTTTTGCATTCATTTAAAAAAAATGCAGCTGAGGCGACCAAAATGATTTGTTCAGTTCTAGGAGAAGGTGCAGTTACACATAAAACATGTAAAAAGTGATTCCACAGAGGAGATCGAAGAAAGCATTGCAAATTTCATCCAATCAAAACTACCATCATTTTACCGTGAATGAATTCGCAAACAATAAGTGAAAAATGGCAGAAATGTGTAGAAAGCGACAGCGATTATTTCGATGTCCAGTGGGGACAAAATCTGACGATTTATTTATGTCATCTTTACGATATTTTTACGACAACTTTGTGACATCCTATGTCCATGTCGTTAAGATGTCTTTACGATGTCGAAAAGATATTGTCAAATCCTAAGAAGTCTTTACGACATCGCAAAAAGTTTAACGATATGGATATAGGATGTCTTAACGATGTCGTAAAGATGTCGCCAAATGTTGTGCCCACTGGGTGATTAGATACCGATTTGTTTATTTTATATTTCTTAAATCGAACAAAAAAAGACATAAAATTAATTTGCAGACCTAATACTTTGATTGTAAAGTGAAAAAAATGGAATGTTGGGGCTAAATTTTGAATTCTTCCTTTTTTGTGCTAAAAGTATTGAAATTGAATATCTTTTCGCTCTATGGGCAAACTTATGTTTAGAGAAGAAGTGGCTCTGTAGAATAACAAAATATCGAATTTTAATATTTATTAAGGGAAATGAAGAGATCAAATTTTGAGATTGGACCCAACCCCTTAATAAGTCTTTAATCTTAAATCATTGGAAGAATTAAAAGTTACTCGCTATTAACTTCTAGAGGGATATAATTATTGTAAGTATTTTATGCTACGATTTCTCAATGACAAACCGAATCGTCGAAGCCGATAAAATTCCACTCGTCAAGGATTCAAACACGAAATGTATCATAAATCCTCGAATCATCAAGGCTCTCCTCAAAAATTTTTCTTGCAGAAATTATTATATAAGTACCTCACCGAACTTCATTAAAGTGTTTGTTTCAAATCCCAGCTTCAAAATTAAAACTTTTCATTTTACTCAAGAAATATTACAAATAGTCATTTTTTCTCTCTGTAGTGATACTCATTTTTTACATAAAAATATGCGTACAGAGTGAAAAAAATGTATCATTTAAATAGATTTTGTGTAAAATGAGACGAATACATTTTTAAGATAGAATTTGGATCCAAGGCATTTAAAAAAAGTACCAAGAAAATTTTTCTTTCTAGATAATATTCTTCAAATTTTAAAATGGCCGATAATTAAAACTAGATGAACTTTGATCAACCGGAAATGCTAATACGCAATATTAAGTATCATTTGTTCGTAGATTGAAAATAAAAGCATTTTACAAGATGAGGATCGACTGCTATGCTGAGAGAATGACAAATGTAAAAAAAAAGATAAAACTTCCCGGAAGAAAATTTAATTAAATTTTATCTTTATGGACATTGGATCCAAATTCTAATTTCAAGATCCAATTTGTTCATTTTATTCAAAAAATATTCAGATATATTTTTGCTTTGTAGATCTAATCGAATCTAAAAATTCATTTCTTTATTTTGCAAAAAAGTATGAATTTTGTTCACTCTGTATGCATATTTCTATTTATAAATTCGACAGTTAATTCCCTAAAATTGAACAACATAATTAATGTATAATAATTTATCAACGATTGGTAAGTTACCAAATGATGGTAACTTACTAACAGTTAGTAACTACTTTTCTCAGATTAAATTCTTTTCTTTTATCTCAAAAAATGATATTAAGTAATTAAAAATAGAGCTCCAGAGTGAAAAATATCTAAATATAATATTTGTTCAGTAAAATGAGAAAATTGAATTTTAAGGTCAGAACTTGAGTTCAACATCTACAATGAATAAAATATGTTTTCAAATCAACAAGAATAACTTTTGAGTCCGCAAAGTCAGTCTCTCAGCGCAGTGCGAAAAATTCTAGTTTGTATTCTCAGTCTCACGAGTCTACGTATTTTCGCAACACCTCACAAATTGTTTCTAATTTGCACTTCACAGAAATGCTTTCGAGAAGGAAATTAATGATTTAGACACTTTCAGGAACAATTTTATCGTAGTGGAAGGTACTGCTTGAGTAGAAGGCACCCCTTTTTGGCATATGTGGTGTCGCTATTTCTTCTTGAAGAGGTTTGTAGACGAGACCACAATTTTTGTTGTCGACAAGACCTTGACGAAGCATCATTGGTGGCCTGATTACGGGACCTCGACCTCTGCGTTTTGCTAAACAGATTGTGAAATGAACGACTGATAGCAAAAGTGTAATAGTAACGACAATCACGGTCAAAACTGGCCAAAGAGCTTTCCTGTAGAAGGGGTGATAAGATACAGTTGCTTCTGGTGTATAGTCTTCATATTCTTCTTGTTCAGTTGACCAAGCATCCTCAAATTCGTTGCCATGATTTTGGCCGTGGTCAAACTGAAACAAAAATGATAAATAAAATATTAGGGATTGAAACTGATTAAATATTATGCAATTTCCTAAAATGTATAAGTGAGCAATGGAATTTAGATTTACAGTCGACTTTGATTAATCGCACCCATTTTAAACCACGCACCAATGAGTGAGACAGTAATATTGTCGGACATTTCCGAGCCTCTGTCCAGTTACTCAAAGTGTTCACTATGGAAAGTGTGCGGTTAGTCAGAGTCAATTGTACCTCTGGCTTTAAGATACTTGATGTGATTTCAGGAAATTGCTTTGATTTTAGAGGATTTCAATGATTCCAAGAGATTCCAGTGACTTTAGGAGATTTTTCTCACTATACAGCAAATTCCAGAGTATTTTAGATGACTTCAGAATATTTAAATTGATTTCAAGATATTTAAATTTTTTAAATTTTATTTCTTTTAAATCTTTAGAAATTGTTTGAATTTTTGGGAAACTTTTGGTAATCTCTTGAAACCTTCAGAAATAATTTTCAAATCTCTAAATTCTTTGAAATTTTTTTGCAATCTTTTAAATTGTCTGCAATCTTCTGAAATACCCTGCAAACTTTCTAAATCTTGTTAAAATCTCTTTATGTTTTTAAAATTTGTAAAACTATTTTCTTAAAAAATTGTTCCTTGGTCTCTGATGTGTTGTGATGGATCCATGTTTCGGCCACGGTTACGAGACAGTGCAAAAACTCGTTAGGATTGCGGTCGAACATCGTCCATACGGTATTTTATTACTTAAGCTGCTTAGTCTCATCACCAGAACTCAGTACTACGACCCTACCATAAAATAGTACGACCGAATTAGGTTTATAATTCACCTAAGTTAAGCTACAAATGAATGTACTTTTCCAAATTTTCTACGTCACAAGTGGGGTGTGTCCAAACTCTCCTTCTACCACCTTTCCTCAACCAATAAACAATCTTCATCCCTTCTTGGATTTTGTACTTCGCCAGTCGCCTACGCTAAGGAGCACCTTACTTACTTACGAACTGCATTCCGCCGCAGGAACATTGTAACCACTCTTACTCTTGGTCTGTCTACAAGAGTAAGACACTTACCCCGTCTTTATTATAAATAAACTTACAATTAATTTTTAGTAAAGTGTGGGCTTCAGTTATTCACAAATATCCTACATTCATTTTACGCATGTTTTGCCTCGTCCACAAAAAAAGGCACATTTTTGTGAATTTTTTTTTATGACACAGTTAAAATCTATTTATTAAAACGAATGGTACATTAAAGTATAATATTCGGAGAATATAATATTTTGTAAAATTTTAATGTAGAAATATTTAAAAAATACGTCAATGGCAGGAATTCTTCGGATGCGTCTCGAAAAAAGTAGAGTTGCGGTGCCCCTCATAACTTACAACTCAAGTTTCCAAAGTCGGTGCCCCGCATATCTTCAAAACTACTGCACCAATCTTTTTGAAATTTTGAACACTATTTCTGTACATAATTTACGAGGTAACGCTGTCAAGTTTTTTTCCAATTTGTTAATATTTATTATTTTAAAATAACAAATTAGCCGATCTTTTTGTCGAAAAAACGCGTTTTTCGCTTCAAAGTGTTCCCCAAAAGTGAAAAATCGTAATTTCGAAAGAAACTCAACAGCGTTACCTGGGGAAATCAATTATTATTTAACGAAAAACTTTGACTTTTTAAGTTAAGATGATGGAGCACCGATTTCTGAGGGGCACCGCAATTCAACTTTTTTCGAAACGCCTCCCGAATAATTGCTGCCATTGCCGTATTTTAAAATATTTTTACGTGAAAATTTGACAAAACATTCTGCAAATGTTAGAGTTTAATGTACCATTAGTTTTAATAAACAGATTTTAACGGTGTCGTGCAAAAAAATTCACAAGTGTGCCTTTTTTTGCACGAATTAACCTTACCCTACCCCCCTTAAAGGTTAAGATCCTTTAAAGTCATTTGAAATCTTTTAAAATCCCGGACAACGGCGAGAAAATTTATGTTAGTAAAGTAATAAAATCGAACATACCGGCATATCGTCTGACAAATCATTTTTCATAACTTCGTAGACAATAGGCTTGTGTGGTACAGGTCTAGGTGGTGGTCCAAAATCTGCGTTGTCGCAAGCAACCTTCGCCAAATCGGTCCACTGAGTGCCACCCTCTGATTCATTATAATCTTCAGCCATTGCATAATTACTGATGTACTTCAGGGTTTCGATGGGAGTAACTCCATGATCAGTCAGCCACTGTATAGCTTCATTGAAATCTTCATCACAGTACAAGGGATTTTGGGATATATCGAATCCAGAAATTTTCGGGGTTGCTCTCAACTCCTCCACTGTGATTCGCATAAGACGGTTTCCACGAACCGACAGGAATCTGCGAAGATGATAATTACGAATTAAGCCAATACGAAGCAAATTTTCATTCAGAATCGATGATTCATTCTAGTATTTAAAAAATAACATGGAAAGTGTTCAGAAGTGAATAACTTCACTTCAAATCATTCCAAATTTGGGAATTTTAGAAGATTAAAAAAATTTGTAAAGAATTCAAAAGAGTTTAAGGATTATTAAGATATTTCATGGAATTTCAAAAGATTTTAAAATTTCAAGGAACTGTAAAGGGGTTTTAAGGAATGTGAAAATATTTTAAGAGGTTTTGAAAAAATTAAACAGATTTTAATGGACTTTGAGGGATTTTAAATTATTTTAAGAGATTTGAAGAGATTTCGAGAGACTGCAGAATATTTGAGGGGACTTTTAGAGATATAAAGGCACTTCAAAAAATTTAGGGAGATTAAAACTATTTCAAGGAGTTTTAAAAGCTTTTAAGAAATTTTTAAAGTAATTTTAAAAAATTTGTAGGGAGTCCGTCCGGGCAATTTCAAAAGATTTTAGTGGAATCGAAGGGATTTGAAGAGACTTTCTGAAGATTAAAAAGATTTTCAAGAGATTTCGAGAGATTTGATAGGATTTCAAGGGTTCCTAAAGTTGAACACACTTGTGTTCAACTTTTTATAAAAAATGTATGTAAAAGTAATTTGTTTAAACAAATTCATCTCAATTCAAGGTTCATTGTATGAGTTAAATATTACTACACAAGTGTGTTAAATTTCATCCAATTATACGAAGTCGTTTATTGGCAAAAAATTTTTCAATTTTATCGTCCTCAAAACTTTTATTGTTAATAATTTTAACTGAGAACAGAATTTTCGTGAAATATTCATAATGTAACATATGCGCTATGCCCACTCAGAAAAAAAGACTGCTTAATATCTTTTGAAATCCCTCAAAACAACTTGAAATTTCATGAAATCAATTAAATTTTTTTAAATCGCTCGAAAGGTTTGAAATGTCGTTAAAATCTTTGGAAATCTCCTACAATTTTTAAGTCTTGTGAAATGCATATCTTATAATCTATGAATCTTTTAATTTCTGTTTGAATCCCTAAAAGATTTGAAAAAAAAATTAAGAGACGTAGATAGGTTACTATCAATTTGAAAATACTTTTAAATATTTCACGGGATTTCAGAATATTTGAAGGAATTTTAAGAAACCTGAAAAGAGTTTTGGAATTATCATGAGATTTTACATAAAATTCCATGTAGTTTCCTCCATTTATGTGGAAATTCAGGTGCAGTACCACATAGGATGTTCAAAATTTCCAAACGAATTTCACGTAGAATTCCACGTGAAATTCCTTGATTCGCACGATATTTCAGGTATAATTCTTAATAGATTTTATTATATGGGGTGAAGGGGTTACAAAAATGGTCTACTCAGAAATTTAAAACATTTTAGACGCTGGGGCTCGTGGCGTAAATTTACAGAAATTTAAAAATCCCGAAATTGAAAATCACTGAAATTTTAAAATCCTGAAGTTGAATATTCCCAAAGAATACAAATTCTTGAAAAAAAAAATAATAATACCCAAATTTTTAATTCACGAAATGAAAAGTTATCGAAATTTTATATTCCCAGTTTTGTAAAATTCCCAAAATTATAAAATTCCAAAAATTAAAAATTCCAGAAATTAAAAATACCTTAAATTGAAACTTCCCGAAATATATCACTCTATCATAGAGTTATATTAAAATATACGATATAATCCTCGTTTTACTAATTTCTTTTCTAATCTATTTTTACCCGTAGTCTTTTTAAACCATCTCTGCTGTAAGTAAAGAGATAGAAATCCTATCCCTTTTTATCTCTTTCTATCTCTAAGATAGAAAGGGATAAAGATTGTTTATCCCATTCTATCTCTCGTCTATCTCCGTCTATCTCTTTCTATCTCCATATCAATCCACATCCACGCCTATCTCTTTGAATCTCCACTTTTGTATCCCTTTCTATCTCTTGTCTATCTCTGTCTATCTATTTCTATCTCCTTGTAAATCTCAATTCGCTTCTACCTCTTTCAATCTCCAGTTCTCTATCTCTTTCTATCTCCACTTCAAACCACATCCACGCTTACCTCTTTCAATCCGCCTATCTCTATCTCAATCTATCTCCCACCTTTTCCAGTCTATTTCTTTCTATCTCGATCTGAATTAAAATTGCTCCTATCTCATGAAATTCTCACTTCTCTCTATTCCTTCCTATCTCTCGCCTATTCCTGTCTATCTCTTTCTATGTCCTTATCAATTTCAATTCACTTCTATCTCTTTCAATCTACAGTTCTCTATTCCTTCCTATTTTTCGCCTATTCTCGTCTATACCTTTCTATCTCTTTGTCAATAAAATTTGCTCTTTGGCTATCCCCTTGTTAGTCTGAATTCGCTCCTATCTCTTTCAATCCCCACATATATATTCCTTCCTATCTCTCTCCTATTCTCGTATATGCCTTTCTATCTTGTCTATCTTTTTGAATGTCTTTTTCTCTGTCAGCATATGCGTTAGTGGTATGATTAGAATAATATGTATGTACAAAATATTGTAGTTATAAAATTGCTATGAAAGTTTAAAATATTATATGAAAATTAATAAGTTAATAAGGGAGAGATAGCTTTAGGGACAGAAAAGAATAAAATATTTTTTCATAGAGATAGACTAAGAGATAGAAAGAGATAGATATTACCAGAAATAGGGATAGACTGAGGGATAGGAAAAGATATATAATATATATTACCAGACACAGGGATAGACTGACAATGAGAGATAGGAAGAAATAGATATCACCGGACACGGGGATACAATGGTGGGTAGAAAGAGATAGCGTTTTGGGGATGCAAAATGGATACTTGGAAGATGTAGAAATATTCTATCTCTTTCTATCTCTTTACTTCCAGCAGGAATTTTTGCCTCCATCTTTTTTTTAGCCCGCTTTTACTTTCAGCCCCTCAATTAAAATTATTTTTAAGATTTTCTCTTACCTAAGACTCTTCAGTGGTATTCTGGCTTCACTCCAAACTCTCTCGAGATAACACCTGCTGGCATCGAGTTTGGAGAGATTTGGTGTAGCGAGGAATGGAGTAACTTGAAGTGAAACCAAGAGATTTCCAGCGAGGTTGAGTTTGGTTAATGTTGAGGCCCCTTGGAACATGTTGTTATCAAGTGTCTTAATGCGGTTGTCAGAAAGGTCGAGTTCAATAAGAGAAGAGAGGGATTTGAGTAAATTGGCGGGAAGTCCTGGCAGATGATTTCTGGCAAGGTTCAAACTTGTCAACGCTGGCATCGCGTCGAAAGTTCCTTCTGTGAGGTAGTAGAGACCGCAGTTGGCGCATTCAAACCGATATATACTGCAAAAACAAAATTAGTTAATATGGCTTTTATTAAGGATGTATACTAGTTATCTTGAACCCAAATAGATTTTAATAAAATGTTTGATAGTAATTTTTTAGTCTTAAGATTTGCAAGGTTAGCTGCGAGAAGAGCGACTGGATGATTAGTCTCCTTGGTCTCCTATTACAAAAACATGGAGAATAGACATAAGGAGAGCAAACTAGTGGAACTGAAAACGGTCACATTTCCAGAAGTTGCCAGAAGTTCGCGCACACACAAACACACACGCGCGCGCGCGCGTCTGCAAAATCACACTTACGTATAGTCAAAGATATTATTATTTGGTATAGTTCAAAACTTCCCGAGCATGGCGTGCCGTCTGCTCTTTAAAAAGAAGATGGTCGCCGATTTCAACATAACCTCAAACGCCATATTTTGTAAAGTGCGGCCATATTTTTTTTTTAAGTGCAGATGGCATTCCACGCTCGGGAAATTTTGAACTACACTCAAATCTCTCATATCTTAACTAATTTGTGCAAGAGACTCTCCGAAATCTTAACAAAATTCCTCTCTGAATTCTAAACTATGACCCAACCTAAACTGACGTATGTACATGCGCATTCGGTACGTATTTTTAGAATTTCAAAATACGCGCGCATAATAACCAATCATATGTCGAGAGCTCAACGCATGCGCAGTTGAGTAAGTTAAGATACGAGAGAGTTGTAGTTAAGATATGAGAGATTAAGTAGTTAAGATTTGGGAGAAATTAAGATTTGATAGATTAAGATTTGAGAGATTTGAGTGTATACGTAAGTGTGATATGCACATGTGTGTATGCGAACTTCTGGCAACAGAAAAATGACCGTTTTTGGTGACGTCGATGCATTACAATTTGCTCTCCATATATCTATTCTCCATGTCTAAAAAGATCACACGTATAGAATATCGAAAAATAAAATGCTGAAATGCGTGTACTCGATTCCTTATTGGTCAAATACAAATGAAACAATGCAGAGCGAAAATCTGTTTACCTGGAATATTTTTTGTGTAAACCGAAGAATTTGGATATGAAAAGAAAAAGTTGGATAAATTACTGGAGAACATTTTTAAAAACTCACCTGTATGTATCATACTCCTGATTATTAGTTCTGAAGATTGGGAGTGAATACAACTCAGGATTATCGTTCATCAAAAGAATCTGCAACCTTGAATTGGTCCTCAAATGATGTTCACTCCAGGTTGTGAGTTTATTATCACTGATGTCCAGATAAGTTAGCTGATCATGTTGATTGAAGGAATGCTGATGGATCCTTTTAAGTCCATTCGATCTAATAGTTAGTTGATCAAGAGCTGGAAGACCAACAAGGTCATCTCTATGGATAAGTTTGATTTTGTTATGCGAAGCATCCAAAGTTGTCAACTTCTCAGCAATGATAGTACTTAAGGTTGTCAAGTTGTTTCCTGCAATCAATTCATATTTACGAACTTTCGAAAGATTTCGGAGGATTAAGGCCATGTATCAGTTATCTGATCACTATCTTACTGTCATTTTTACTCTGCAATGCCATTTATATATCCTTATTGAGATATCAAGTTGAAAAATTATAAAATTAAAGAAATCATATTAAGATACGTGTATGTGGACCTACACTTTTATTTTAAAAAAATCAAAATAATGAGGAACCAGATAAAACAAAAAAAAATTAAGAATTAAAAAAAGATTGTAAGTGATATTAAGAAATTTCAATATTTTTAAGAGGTTTCTAGAAATTTCAAAATTTAAGAGGTTTAAAAAAATTTTAAGAGTTTTAGCATTAAAAAGTATTTTAATTACAACATTTCAAGTGCTTTTAAGAAATTTAAGGAATTTAAAACGATTTATTTTTTTAGGATCAGAGAAACGTACTTTTGATATCTCAATAAATTTAGAAATAAAATTGCAGAGAAAAAAATGTTGGTAAGGTAGGGATCGGATAAGTAAAACATGGTCTTAAAAAGAAATATAAGAATATGAAGATATAAAGAATTTTTCTTACCAGCAACTCTCAAGGTCTGAATTGCCTTTCCTTGGAAGAGATCAACTGGTATTTCGTGCAGCTCATTATTAGAAAGGTCAAGTTCGACAAGTGAATCCAGAGAACTGAAGTGAGCTTTATCAACAGTCTTCAGTTTGTTCTTCTTCAAATTAATGAAGACAAGATTGGGCATCTTGTTGAAGGCTGTGTGAGGCAATCTGGGAATAGAGTTGTCGGAAATGTCAAGTTCAGTGACACTTGGTGCGTCAAGAAAGTATTCCCTAGCCTTAGCCTTGAGGGCAATCTGAGAATGTTTCAAAGGGTTTCCAGAGATCGTGAGAAGACTCAACTGGGTGTTATTTTGAAAAATGTCTACTGGTATATCGTTCAAACCATTCCTTGTGAAGTTGATTGTGAATAGATAGGGAATTCCATCAAATGCTGTTCTGTCCAATTCCAAAATGGGGGTATCTACAAAAAGGATGGACTCCAATTGTTGAAGGCCTCTAGCTCGAAAAGCTAGGGGTCCTAGGCGAATTGGGTCAGCGTTCTCAATTCTCAAATGAGCAATTCCTGGACCGAAAGATTGTTTCTCGTCCAATCTGGTACACCTAAAATTGATATTCCAAAATTAGTTTTTCACTTTTAAAATTCCCCGTCTTTCCCTAAACAATTTTTTTATTTTTCTGATCATTAATATTTAAGCTTCAAGAATCAAAATTTTATCACAAAAAAGTAAAGTCATTTAATTAAGGGTATGCAGTTCAAGTTCTAACAACAAAATTCAGATTCCTCATTTTACTCAACAAATATTATAATCAGGTTTTTTTTTCATATTGTTGCACCAATTTATATAGGAATACAAGTAAACCTGGAGAGAAAAAAATACTTAATCGGAAATATTTATCAGGTAAAATGTAGAAATCAAATATTAAGTTAAAACTTGGATTTCCAATTGGAAATAAATACGAGATTGCAAGTTTATACTGATATCCATTTATAAATTCATGTAGAAATACGTGTGGTAATATGAAAGTAGATTTCCACGTGGAAATCCACTTAGAAGTTCATTCCATAATCTATGGTATTATCCACATGTAAATGAATGTTACCATATATAACTTGTCATTGATGTCCACGTAAAAATCTTTTTGGATATATTAAACTAGATTTCACGTGGAAATCAACTTAGAAATTTATATTCCATAATCCACAATTCACATGAAAATAAATATTATACAACTCGTCATTGATGTTCACGCAAAAATCCATTTGGAAATAAGAAAATAAATTGTTATTGATGCTCACGTAAGAATCTATTTGTAAATGTGAAAATTAATTTTTATGTGGAAAATTTCTGCTTTTCACCATTGCAATCCATGTCGAAATTTATGTGGAAATCCATCTGCAATTCCACGTGGCAATACAAAACTATATTTAGATTTCTACTTTTTAACGTAGATATCCATGTGAAAATGAATAGCGGAAATAAATATTCTAAATTATGCAAATTATAATCCACGTGGATTTACACGTGGATATTTTCAATAGGGGGCTTACTTTGCAGTCGTTGCAGCTGCATATTGCCCAACACATTTGCAGGAATCGGGACACTGAGTTAAAATTTCATCCTCATCGAGACCATCAGCATCATCGTCGACATCGTCGTCGTCGTCGTCATCATATTCGTCATCATCGTCTTCATCTTCATCTTCCTCGTCTTCATCATCAAGTTCTACATTATAAGCCATGTCCTCAGACTCAAGGAAATCTTTTAGATTACTTTTGTCTGTGGTGTTAGCTTTGATGACTGTCACATTCTTTCGCAAGGAAGGCACTTTGAGAACAGGTTTTGTTTTCTGGGCCTCTGCTTTAATTGCTTTTGCAAGAGCTTCTTGGAGCTGAAAACAATTCAATTAGAATTGTATTATAAAAACAGAATTATTAAAAAAGGCGAAAGAATTAAGATTAATTACATGAAAAGAATGAAAGGGAATTAAATAATAGTACATTTCGATACTAGTGCGAGAATGTGATTTTATCCTTGCGTGAATATTTCCACACGAACGAAGTGAGTGTGAAAGGGTCACACAAGGCTGAAATCACAGTTTGAATCTGAACCAATCCGAATGAAAACGAGACCTCTCCGAACGAAATTTTTAAACCGAATTGTTTTAATCTTTTGAATTTTATTTTTATTTTTATTATCCGAATCAATTTGAATGAATCCAATTCAAAATTTCAGTCTGAAAGAATCCCGAGTCTTGAATTCGGATTGCATAGAATTGATTCGGACAGACATTTTGGTTCTGACTTTAGATTGACTCGGATTGATCCGGATAGGAATTTTGGTTTTGAATTCTGATTAATTCGGATAGAAATTTTGGTTTGACTACGGCTTGGCTCAGATTTCATTTTTTTCGGATTGGGTCGGCTTAATTCGGATAGGAATCTTTATTTTGAGTTCGGATTGGCTCAAATTCATTTGGATAAGAATGTTGGATTAATTTACATAGGAATTTCGTTTTTCTCTTCGGATTGGGTCGGATTGATTCAGGTAGGAATTTTGGAGATTTTTCTTCAGACTGGCTCAAATTATTGTTTTAGCTTTAAATTTGGTTAGAGTGATTCGGATAGGAATTTTGTTTTTGACATCGAAGTCACGAGTTGGAGTGATTCGGATAGGAATCTCGGTTTTCTGTTCTATACAGACTTCGGAATAATAGAATATAATACAATATATATATATATATATATATATATATATAATGTAATATTTACTGACCCTATCAGTTGAGACTTCTTCATCTAAGGAACGTATTTCCTCAAGCAATGTTTCCTTTGGGCTTAAAAGCTTCTCGTAGTCTAATTCTTGTGTCGTCGACGACGCTTCAGTCGTTAATTTCACCTCTTTTTCATTTGCGAAAGTCGTATTCGCAACTGGTTTCAGCGTTCCATTGTTTTCTGTTGTGCTTTGCAAAAATACTTTTTCATCAGTTATTGCAGCAGCAAGTACTGTTGCACCTGAGATTAAAGCCAGCAAAAGAGCTGGTTTTAGCTCCATCCTGACTACTCTGTAACATAAAAATTATTCTCTTAATAACAAAGACACGATTTAAGGATTTTGACACAAGTATTAACCACAAAACTTGAATTCTTCATTTTACTAAACAAATTTTATATCCATACACTTCTTCACTCCGTAGTCGTACTCATTTTTCAAATATAAATTTGTGTACAGAGCGAAAAGTTAGTTATTTTTTATATATGTTGAGTAAAGTGAGGAAATGAAATTTTGAGATTAGAACTTGGATCCAACATTCTTCATTTTTTTTTCATATAATACTCTAAAAAAGTAAAATTTTTAGTAGTATTTTAGTTTCTGATTATAAAAACATACATGGAAGAAAATGACAATTGTGGGCATTTTTAGGATTATTAATTTGAATTAAACTCGTCAGGATTCAAATATAAAGTAAATATTTATTAAAAATAGGATAACTAACTCACTTAATTATTTTTTTAAATGTAACTTTTATCCACAGTCACTTTTTAAATATACTAACGCACTATTATTTTATTCGTAGAAGCCTACACTCGATATCTTTATATCAATTCCACTGATGAAAAAAATATCTTTTGGACTGTTCAATAAAACTGTAGAGAACAAAATGAAAGCAATTCTTTTGTTTTAGCTTGTTTGAATTAAGTTGAATGGTGTACCTTGAACCGGAAATCAAAATCTGAAGGTGAAACGAAAACAGGAAGTTCACTACTTTGAGGGTTTATTCAAAAGAGGAAATCAAAAGGCTTCGGATGTTCCGATATGCTCGACGCACCGATACATTCATGTGGATGGGTTACATACCGGATTCTACGCTTCGTCCAATGTTTACAACTACACCCTCCTTATGCCACCCACTTTCATTGAATACACACACACAGATTCGAGATAAAGCCAACTCATCAGAGGCGACGCAGAGCAGATGTGTGCACAGTGCACACTGCACAGTTCCAACATTTTTCGCCTTTCAATTAAACAATTTTTTTGCATTGAATATTTACGGCGTTTTGATGAATTTATAATAAGCGGTTTTATAGTACATACATTAAAATAAGTTAAAAAATGTTTCAAGGACATCGTAATCTGATAATGAGGCGTGAAAAGAGATCCGATTTATGTATTAAAAATATTGTTGCATCGTTGCAGCAATCAGAAAAAATATTGCTACAATGTTTCAATTTCATTTTTCGATATTTTCGAGCAACGTTTTTGATACATCACCAATCAACATTGTCGAAAATTTTCCCAGTAATATTGTTGTATATAATCGATACAATATTATCAAGTATCATTTTTACAATGCTACTAATAATATTTTAGCCCAATTTTTGTAATGTTATTAAACATTATTGTTGTAACAATGTGTAAAATTATTTAAAAAACAGAGCAACGTTTTGGATATATTTCCCAAGTAACATTGTTGCGAAATTTTTCAGTAACGTTGTTGCATATAATAGATGCAATATTATCAAGTAGGTATCATTCTTACAATGCTGCCAATAATATTTCGCGGTCCCATTTTTGTAATATTATGAAACATTATTGCTGCAACAATGTGTAAAATTTTTTAAAACATATTCAGGAACATACATTTCAACAAAATTGTTGTCCATATACAAGGAAACATTGTTGCAATATTTTAAATGCAATTTATTGCAACATTATTAAGAAATAGGTCCAGGCAATGTTGTTGCAGAATTATCATGAAATATTATAAAACATCATTGTCATAATGCGACTAATAATATTTCCTAGTCACATTGTTGCAACATTATCAAAAAATATAGTTGCAATAGTATGAAACGTTATTGAAAATGCAAAGGACAATTTTGTGAAGTTTTTCCGAGTAACATTATTGCAATATTATCATACAATATTGTTGCAGCAATGATCATCTTGAAACTTTTATTGTAGTAATTTTCAGTAATAATTTATGAAACATAGTAGCTGTAACATTGTTGCAAGACATGTAGCAATAATGTTTTATTACTGACGATCAACATTGTTGCAATAATTATCCATAAATAATGTTGCATCATTTTTCAAGAACTTTCGTCGCACAATATTCAGTAATCTTTACAAAAATAGCATGTATGTATATCATTGTTGAAAATGCGTAAAAAATATTGTTTACCATTTATGAGCAGCATTGTTGTACTATTTAAGAGTAAAAATGTTGCAATTTCTTAATGGAATATTTTTAGCTACATTGTTGCTACGTCGCTTAAAAACACTGTTGCAATATCGTCCAGAAACATTTCTGAAATTCTTTCCAGCAACACCGTACCTTTCCGAGAACTAGTGCTACAATATCGTCTAGCAATATTGTTGAAAACTCGTTCAGAAGTAACAACTTTACAATATTATGACCACAAACACTGTTCTAATACTTTTAATTAACATTATTTCAATCATTTTAAGTGGGAATGTTTATATATTTCCTTGTCAAATTGTAGCAATGTTTTTCTGTGATATTTCCAAACAACATTGTTGCAATATTGTCTAGAAAAATTTTTGAAATATCGTCCAGCAACTTTTTTGTAAAAATACCAATCAATATTTTACTAAATAATTTTTACTTCACTCATTTTCATTAATTTATTTGTAGTTAATAACTTTTACAAATTAATTTACAGTTTAACTAATAATTAGTAAATAATTATCTTATTGGCACTAATTAATTAGAGGTTTATTAACTACTACTAATAAATTAGTATTTTAATAATTATTACTAAACAATTATTAGTTAAATTTTTTTTTCTAATTACTTACTGCATAATTAATTAGTACTGCTAATTAATAGTATTCTAATTTTTACTAAACATATACATACTAGTGGGTCCACTTACGCACATACGCACACACGATTATATTAAGATTTCATTCTTATACTTTCCTCATTAATAATAAAGAAATTATGAAGAGTGGATACGCTGAGTCATGTAACACCTGATTTGTACTAGTTAATTAGTAGTTTACTAACCATTATTAATTAATTTAAAATTTACTAATTAGTACTAACTAATTCGTGCATTACTTATTTACACTAATTATTCATTAGTTAACTAATTAGTATTAATTAATTAGTAATACACTAATTAGTACTAAATATTGTATACATTACTCATGTATAATAATTATTTATTAGTTTTCTAATTAGTCTTACGTAATTAGTATAATTTATTCATTATTCCTAGTTGTTTGATATTTACTTATTAGTCCTAAGTAATTATTAGTTGACTAACTAAATAATTTGTAGTTTACTTATATGTTCTAATTAATACACTCAATAGGCATTATCACTTAAGCAATTTATGAAACGTCTTGTCACTATCCTTGATGAAATTAGTGAATATATTTACTAATTAAAATTTGGTGGGTATTATTTCCTTAATTATTCATTTATTTAAAAGTGACAAATTATTGAGGGGAGAATGATTTTGTGAAAAGATTGAGAGCCATATCTGACGGCGCCTTCAAATGTTTTATCTGCTTTTATTTTTATCGGGGAATGACTCAAGTTTCGCTGATAGTGCTGATATTCTAACAATCAATATGACGAAATAATTCCCGACCCTACACTTTTTCAATCAAGTATTTGATACTCCAATGCAATTTTTTCTCAATGTCAACTTACAGTTTTACATAATTCTAAAGTAATAAAAAAAAAAAAAAAAAAAACAGTAATTTCATATATTTAATAATTCTTTCTTAATGAAAGTGAGGAATTTCTTTCATTCAAGTTTTTCAAATTATTTTGTTCTAATACCTGGTAGATAAAATTCCTCAATGACTTGAAATCCACGAAATCCATTAAAATAAGTTTCGGTTCATTAAAATAATATTTTCATTTCCTAGCATTTAATGTTATAGTTAGTATATTCTTGAAAATCAAGAGTAAAAATCAAGGTTTCGACTTTCATACCAAGTCGGACACATTTATTAACCTCGAAGGCAGTTCGACATTTTGTAAATGCAACCATGACTAAATGTAAATTCTGATACTATTTTATTTTAATTTTTTTTAACAAACCTTTTTTCAGAAGTTATTTACTTTTATATTTAAGGAGTATTAACAAGATTGGCTGACGCGAGTAGAACTGAGCGAGATCATTCCGAGTTATTTTTGCGGCAATTTACAAGTCGCATACGTCAAGCAAGTTTCACGCAGTAGTCACCTGAGACAGTCTGCTGCTGATAACAATGCGAAGGATATCTTATGCTCGAGCCTCTGCAGTTTTCCAAACAGGAAATTCAAGCCCATGTTTAAACTAGTGAGGAATCTCCAATCTTTAATTTAAAATTTAAAATTTGTGAGAGTTGCAAATTAAATAAAAGAAGGGATAAATTCCATTTTTTTTTGTCAAATTAATTTGGTCAATTAAAATAATTTTAATAGGTACTGAAAGATTGAAAAATTGAACAAGTATGAAAATAAGATGTTTTATAACTCTTAATAAATCATTCTTTTTAAATTAATAAAGTCTAATCATTTTTAATAATTTAAACTTAAGGGATTTCAAAAAATTTTAAGGGTTCTTTAGGAATTTAAGAACAATTTAAAAGAGTTTAAAGAATTTCAAGGGATTTTGAAAGAGTTAACATTTATTTTTAGAATTTTGAAGCGAATTCGAGTGATTTTATAATATTTTAAGGGATTCGTAGTATTGATATCAGGTCATTTGATTCGTGTCAATAAAATAAATTTTTATTTTCTTTACATCAGCTTTAAAATGCATGTATTACATAAAGATCCCTACCTTATCTACATTTTTTCTCTGCAATGTTACGTCAGCATTTATTGAGATATCAGATTGAATATTTCAACAGAGATGATTTCAATAATTAAAGTTAAAGCATTAAGGTACGTTTATCTGGTTCTAAATTTTTATAAAAATAAAAAAAAAATATTTTGAAAAAAATTTTTGTATAAATGTAAATATTTAGGACCAGATAAACGTACCTTAATGCTTTAACTTTAACTATTGTAATTTTCAATTTAATATATCAATAAAGGTAGACGTAACGTTGCAGAGAAAAAATGTCGATAAAGTAGGGATCTTTATGTAATACAAACCCTTAAAAGGCTTAAAGTATTAATGCCTTTACTTTACATTAAGGGTATGTGTTCCTTACCATATGAGCAAATTTAGATTACCCAGGTTTTTTTCTACAATTTTTACTTTTACAAAAAAATGATAGTGAACAGCCGTCCGTGTTCACGTTATTCTTGACTGATGGGCACTATTATTTATTTGAAAAAGTAAAAATTGTAGAAAAAAACCTGGGTAATCTAAATTTGCTCATATTATAGTAAATAGTATCTTTAAAGTACTCAGGGACGAATGTAGAAAAAATTTTAGAGAGGGGGCTCCGAACGTAAAATTTACAATATTTCTCTCAATCCCCACAAGTCATGTTCAAAATTTGTGAGGGAATCTGATATTTCTGGGGGTGTCAAGACACCAGGGATACTCCCCTAGAACTGTCCCTGCTTGTACTTAAAAAAAAAATACACATTCTTCTAACACAGACTTAAAATCACTTATAATTCTTTAAAAAATTGAAAATCATTCAAAATCTTTTGAAAATTCTTTAAAATATTTTTCAATGAGGTGAAAATATTTAAATTCTTTTGAAATCCTTCGAAATCTCCTAAAATATCCTCTTGAAATTTTTAGAACCCTAATTTGAAACATTTTATTTTTATTTTTCGAAATCTCTTCAAATTTCTCGAAATCATTACAGATTTTTTTAAATCTCTAGGAACCTCCTGAAATGTTATGAAATCACTTGAAATCGCTTCAAAATCATAAACCAGCTGTGAAGTTGTATTAATATTATTATAGGTCATCTGATTCGCGTCAACAAAAGAAATCCTTATTTTCCTTACATAAGCTCTAAAATGTGATAATTTTAAAAACTATAATTATTTTGAAAAATCAAATTTTCAAAATAATAAATAACAATAATTTCCTTAAATAAATACCTGTAAATATAATACAGTAATCATATAGGTCGAACGATTCGTCTCTACGCAAGGAGCTACAGCTTTGTATTTTGATTAATTAGAAAGTTATAGTTGATAACATTTTTTTGCAAAATTGTAAATAACCATAACTTTGCAATTAAATGCACTAATCATATAGGTCATTCGATTCAACTCGGCGCAAGGAATCTTTTTTTTGTTATATCTGCTTTAAATTTGGTTATTTCAAAAGTTATAGTCGAAGAATCAATTTTACTAAAATTATAAAAGTACATAAAAGTATAAAACTCGTAAACTTTATTACTTATCCGATCCCTACCTTACCGACTTTTTTCTCTACAACGTTACTTCTAAATTTATTGAGATATCAAATTGAAAATTTCAATAATTACCTAAATATTTACATTTATAAAGAAAATGTTTTTAAATATTTTTTTATTTTTATAAAAATTTAGAACCAAAATTTATAAAAATTTAGATAAACGTACCTTAATGCTTTAACTCTAATTATTGAAATTTTCAACTTGATATCACAATAAATGTAGACGACGTAACGTTGCAGAGAAAAAAATGTCGGTAAGGTAGGGATCGTATAGTAATAAATGCTCTTAAACTCTTGTAAAAAATTCAACTTGATATATAATGGAATAACTATGCAAAATTTCATCAATTTATCTGGACGCGTTCTCCAGATATTACAGGATGGTGACATACATACACACGGACATACACACATACATGCACACATCCGGACAATTTTTCAGGAAATCATATTAAATATATTCCCCTTGAAATATGTTCAAAAATCCTTTCTTTGGAAACTGGATTTTGTCACCACTACAAAGCTTCCTCTATGAGGAAGCAAAAGAATGTGAACTCATTAGAAATTTTTTGAAATTCTTGGAAGTGTTTAAATTTTTGTTAAATTTTTAAAGATCCCTTAAATTTAAAAAAATTTTAATCATTGAAAATGATAAGACTTTATTATTAAAGAAAAAAGAAACTTGCATGTACTTAATATTCAATCTGCCAGTAAAAAAAATTTTAAATTCTCATCAGAGAGAATATGTATTAGATTTGTGTAAAATTTGACGTCAAATGTCCACGTTTTGAGACCCCCAGAATCCAAAAAACATGTTTTTAAGAATGTGTCTGTCTGTAGATTTTTAGTTTGTGTGCACGATAACTTTCGAAAGAATTGACCAATTGAATTGGTCTTTGGTATACTCTTTAGTGTCCTAGAAAGAAGGTCAGGTTCGTTATCCAGCCATTTTGGATAAAAATTCAAAAAGTTGGAGCATTTTGAAAATTTCTGAAACCACTTTTTTTTAACTTACACATTCTATGTATGGATCTTCGTAGTACTCAAAAAGTGCAACAATTTATCCTTATGACTTTCTTCGATAAAAAAATAATTGTCAAACTTATGACATTTCGAAAATTCAAAGAAACGAAAAAAAAATCACAATTTGAAGCCAAACAACGGACGATATGAGAAAAAGTCAAGAGATCAAAAATGTTTCTTTTTGAACGCTCTACATAACTGGCATAACAATTAAAAAATTTTTTTTGTTTTAATCGAGGGTGAAGTGCGAGTGTCCTGATGACTGATGAGAATGTGATCCGTAAGCTCGACTATAAGTAAATGAGTTCTCCTTTTCGTTTATAACTAAAATAATTAAAACAAAAGCATGTAGCATCAATAAAGGTAGCTAAGCGCTTGAGCATCCTGAAGGGTACAAGCGCCGCGAAGTGTGCAAGCGTCCCGAAGAGCGCAAGCGCGCTAAGCGCGCAACTCGGAGCGCGAAGCGCGACGTGTTATGAGAATGTGCCCGCGAAGTGAGCAGATTTTTTTTTTAAATTCTCCGAATTATAAACCTGACAATATTTTAACATCGAAAACGTCTTATTTTCACATTTGTTAAATTCTTCAAGCTTTCAGTATTAAAATTATTTTAATTGACTAAATTGATTTGAAAAGAAAGGAATTTATCCTCCTTGCCTAATATAATTACATAAAGCATATTTTTAGCAATAAAGTTCTAATTAATATATTAAAATCTAGAGAAAGTCCCTTCTTTATATGATTTTCCACGTGAATCCTATTATCAAAGTTCGACTATGACTGAGAGAAAAATAAAAAAATTCTTGATGCATCTCAATCATAAGAGCTCATCATCAGCATACCTTCTACTTATAGATTAAGCGAAGAATAAATAAAATTGCTCACGAAACTATTAACGTATGCATTTGAATGAAATGATGACCTCGGTGTAGTAACATGCATAACAGTTCTCCATTTTCATCTTCAATCATCGATTCGTTTTAAACGTATATCGATTGCAGATCGGCACCTGTCTGACAAGTCTTTTCATCTATCCGAAGGCCAGTCATGTGACTTTGTTCGAGTTCTAATAAAGGACGACGAACGGAATTTGCAGGTGCTTTAGGCAACATCTGATGAATTTTTCAAAAATATGGTAAAAGAGACAGAGTAGAGTCGAAATTTGTGTTTCAGATGAGAATATAAAACATAAATTTTATTGTGCTGACAATAAATGTCTTGAAATTGTCTTCGAAGATATTCATTTCCAATTTTATCGTGACTATTCTCTGACATCTGAACTTATTCTTTAAGCAATAATTGTAAGATGTACGCCGTAATTTCCATAAATGTAAGGCCGAAAATATAAGATCCCAAAAATAGCTTCTAAAAATATAAAACTCCACAATAGCAGACCCAAAAAATAGATCCCAAAAAGTCTTAAAAACATATAAAATCGCTGAAACCACATAGTTCTTAATCAGTCCATAAACATAAGGCCCAAATTTTATGTTAAAAAATCAGTCCCAAAATAGAACCAATAAATAACTCTAAAAAATCTCAGGCCCAAAAAGGCAAAGTCCAAAATAAGTTCACAAAACAAGACCAAAACAATATAGCTTAAAAATAAGTTATAAAAATATAAGGTTTAAAAAATAACTTCCCCAAAACAGTTACAAAAAATAAGACCAGAAATGATACAGTTTTCTATAAGTTCCAAAATTTGTAGTATCAAATTGGAGTTTTGCAATTAGTTCTAAAAATGAAACCAATAATTAAGTCCCAAAAAACAAAGCATATGAAATCCAATGTAAGTTGACAAGACAAGAGCATATGGTTCAGAAATAACTTAAAGAATTATAAGGCCCAAAAAATAAGTCCCAAGAAATCCCAGAAACAGAAAAAATGAAGTCTCTAATATGAGTCCAAAAATACAGGACCAAAAACCATAAGGCAAACAATAAGTCGAAGAAGTAGAACCACTATATATATAGGTCTCAAAATATAAGGCTCCAATTATTTATGTATAACGTTCAAAATATAAGATCCATAAAATAGTTACTAAAAGGATTAAATCGAAGAATATAAGATAAAAAAAAGACTCAAAATGTCACAGAAACATAAGACAAGTGCGTGGGAAAAGTTTTACGCCTTTCGTATTAAGGATAGAGAATCAATCTCACTGCAGATTGAACAACTTGAGTGCATCTGTAAAAAGCTTGCAGATGCAAATGAAAAACCAACAGATGCAGCGGTGGAATCTAAGCTACTGAGTAGCTTACCACCAAAATTTTCCCCTTTCAGGATGGCCTGGGAAATGTATTCCAAAAGCTGACAGGAAAAAGGATCATCTGATAGCAAGGCTGATTCGCGAAGATAAGCGATTATCTCAAGCTGATAATGATGCAACTTCCCTTTCACTTCAAATCCAAAGGCTGGAATTACAGAAAAATACTTTCAAGGTAAGAAAGGAAAAGAAAGCAGAAAATAAGAAGAGGATAGAAGACCTGAAGAAAAGGACTAAGTGCGCGTTTTGCAAAGAAAAGGGGCCAAAGAGTGGAGAAGGTTCCTCCAGAGAATCTGCCTGCGTCAGTGACGTCACAGCATTCTACATGAATACGAACGATTCTGACAAGGATGTTTGGCTTGCAGATTCTGGTGCTAGCATGCACATGACATTCAGAGAGGATTTTTTTACTACTCTTGAACCCCTTAATATAGAACATGTAGTGAAAGTTGCGGATGATAAAGTTTTACCGGTAGCTGGCAAAGGAAAAATAATTATCACTGAACTTGTTGATGGACAGATTCTGGAAAGAGAAATGGAGAATGTGCTTTTTGTTCCGGAGTTAAAGTGAAATTTATTTTCAATCGGGACAATAAATGACAAGAAGTTCTCTTTTCATAGTTATGAAAATCAGTGCGAAATTCGTGATCGTGGTGGAAAGCTTTCATCGCGCGGTATACGTCACGGAAAACTGTTCGGGATGTTATTTAAAGTGAAAATGCCAGTGCAGTGCAATCTAGCTGATTCTGAAGCTAAAACTCAGAAAAACATGCTGAAGCTTTGGCAACTCGTAAACCACACTCATCAGGAAAGCACGTGAGTAATTTTAAACCTGGCGAAAAAATACACGCAGATGTTTGTGGTCCAGTGAATATTGAATCTCCGCGAGGATCAAGATATTTCCTTCTATTCAAGGATGACTGCAAGAGTTTTAGAAAAAGTGTACTTTCTGTCTCAAGTTTTCGAAAAATTTAAAGACTTTGAAAATTTCTCGCTAACTCAGACTGGAAATAAAATGAAAGTCTTGCGTTATGACAACGGAACAGAATTCACTTCCGAAGAATTTGATAAGTACATGAAAAAAAGGGGAATAATTTAAGAGTTTTCGTCTCCTTATATATGTACACGAGCAAAATGGTCGGGCTTAGCGAGAAATCAGAACGATCACAGAGAGCGCAATGCTTTTAAATCAAAACATTGATACGAAGTTATGGACTGAAGCTGTCAACACTGCTTGCTACGTGTTGAATACAGAGTTGTCCTACAGCAAAGTGAGACGAGAACGCCGTTTGAAAAATGGTTCAATCGCGCAAGCCAGAAATTAAACACCTGCGAGTGTTTGGCACGGAAGCATTTATAAATATCCCAAAGGAAAAACGCAAGAAATTCGACCCCAAAAGCAAGAAGGTAATTATCGTTGGCTACGATGGTGAATCTTCCAACTATCGGTTGTAGGATAATAAAGCGAGTAGATCGAATCTATACATCAGCAGCGATGTAGATTTCAACGAGGACAGTAGCAAAATACAAGACAAAAATGAAAATAATTCTTTTCGTTACGAAATTAATTTTGGAACAGAAGAAGATAATCAAGTAGCTGATCAAGATGATGATCAAAATTATAATCAAGAGATTGAAGTTCCCAAAATTCCTGATCAAGATGTACCTACTGAAAGGAAAAAAGCTGCGTGACTGATTATTAAATGCTCCTCAACGATATGAATGTCCCGTAAGCTACATTGCCGAAACTACACATAAATTCAAAAAAATATGATCACTAAATAGGTTTAAAACAAATAAGTCCCATGATATAAAGCTTAAATCAATAAGACCCAACAATATAGGTTTAAAAACAAGTTCGAAGAAACGAAACAAATACGTAAATAAGCCCAAAATTAAGGTCAAAAATTAGCGAGTCATTTTTCACACAAAAAATAAACTAGCCCAAAAATAAAATCAATAAGTCTTAAAATATAAGGTCCAAATTTTAAATGAAAACTTAATCTCAAAAATGAAACCAAGAAATAGATTTCAAAATATAGAATACAAAACATATGTATAACCTGAAACTATGTGGCCAAACATTCTACTTCTAAAATTATTAGATCCAACATATAAGGCCCAAATTTTAGTTAAAAAGTTTAATTAAAAATGAAACCGATAAATATGTCGCAGAATGTAAAAATCACAACATATGACCAAAAAAATTATGACCCAAACCTTTTTTAAATTATAAGGCCCAAAATATAATATAAAAATGAGTCAAAAAATATATAACCCAACAGTATAAAGCCCAAAATATATGATCAATAAATATATTCAAAAACATACAAGTCCCATAATATAAAGCAAAAAAACCTAAGGCCCAAAAACAAAATTCCAAAAATGAAACCAATAGATAAGTCCCAAAGCTAGTATATGCTTAAAAAATAGGAAGTCCTAAAGGTACAGTTTGAGTTTTAATTTTGAGCATTTAATTATAAGATTTAATTCGGGAATTAAAAAAATCTGCTGGAATTGTATTGCAATTTTTTTACAGAATTATACTGGAGTCATAAGACAATAATCATCCATTCAAAAATATAAAAAGTAAAAGTTATATTTCCATCCATAAAAACGCCTTTCAATACATAAACTTACCAATTTCAAAAATTCTCAAAAACAGCCTCAAGTTTATTAATATAGAAAAAAAGATCAAGATATTATTTCAAGATGATCTCATTACTAGAATCACTTAACACGCCACACCTAATTCACAATCAGATTATTCTTCACTTTTTAAACGTCAACCGAGAGTCGAAACTCATAGACAGGAAGCACATTCATCCGGAAAATAAATTTTTGTCCCATAACTCTCAGTTCCAAGTTATTGTGGCATGTGGATTTAAGGCTACACGTATTCCATAAGGTAGAGCATAAGGTACTGTACTGGTCGAAGGAAAGAATTTCGTTACATCTCAGGTTTCTTCTCGGAGAGGGAAGATCTCAGAGTGGGCCAGTGGGGTGTAGAATGGCATTTCTGATTTTGAGTGGTGGATGGCGGCATAGTTCGTCGAAATGCAGAAGTGCACCATCTGGGCACGGGCGAGAGCGGCGGTCCATGCCTTTGTTCCGATAACCGATCGCTCAGGTAATTTTACGTTTACCTGAGCCTGAGCGAGACTAAGCAGGTGGTCCCATTCCCACTCGCTTGATCGACTTTCAGGAAGAAAGGGCCTCGTTTTATTTTGCCGGGTTTTCACAAATATTTCGATTCTCGATGCATGACTGCGGTTCTCGCGCTCCGTGTTGCGCGCTTCGGGACGCTATTGTTTTAATTACTTTTGTTTTAAATGAAGAGAACTCATTTACTTAAAGTTCTATCGACCTTAAAAGGAACACATTTTCATCAGCAATGGGTTCGCGCGCACGATATTTGACACAAACCTCGCTCGATTTGTTCGTAGCGCTTCGTGCTCTGGAATATTTGATCGTCAAGCTTCGATTATTTATATTAATTTTGTAATATTTTCTTATATCTCACGTTTTTTGGCGGGAAAATTTCATTTTTATATTTAAAAAAAAAAAAAGTTTTCACGATTAAAATGAAAAATACTTACTTCATCAATAAATAATCGAACGAAGATTTGTAGATCTGTTAAGGACCACTAATTAATAATTATGCTCCTTATCATTTTTTCTGTATCTCAGGTTATTTGACTCATTTGAATTTTCGTTTCTTCAAAAAAATTCAAAAATTTTCTATGCCATTCGTATAGAGCGTTCAAAAGGAAATATTTTTCATCTCTTGACTTTTTTTCATATCGTACGTTGTTTGGCTTCAAATTGTGATTTTTTTTCGTTTTTTTGAATTTTCGAAATGTCATAAGTCTGACAATTATTTTTTTATCGAATAAAGTCATAAGGATAAATTGTTACACTTTTTGAGTATTTCGAAGATCCATACATAGAATGTGTAAATTAAAAAAAAGTGGTTTCAAAAATTTTCAAAATGCTCCAACTTTTTGAATTTTTATTCAAAATGACTGGCTAACGAACTTAACCTTCATTTTAGGTCACTAAAAGAGTATACCAAAGCCCAATCCAAACGGTCAATTCTTTAGAAAGTTATCGTGCTCATAAACTGAAAATCTACATACACACCCACAGACAGACAGACACATTCGTAAAAACATGTTTTTTGGGTTCAGGGAGTCTCAAAACGTGGACATTTGACAAAAACGGGGGGAGTCAAATTTTACACAAATCTATTATAATACATTTTCTCTGATGAGAATGTAAATAATGAGGGGTCGGTGAAGACGGGAACTAAACCCAGTTTTAGACGGTTTTAGCAAGTTTTAGTCATGAATGTATGAAATATAGGGTTGAAGCACAACCTGCGGGTCTGGCTCGGCGTAAGTAAGGGCAGTAAGGGGCATGAAGTAGACCACGCCCACTCTCCCCACTTCTATGGTGGACATTCAGTGATTGGCCTGTTGGTTTGTTTTGGTTAAAGTGCAGTGTCGTTTGAAAATATTAGTAAAAAATATAAATATTATGTTTTGAAAATGAGGTTCGTTATTTTTTACGTGAAATAATAATTGTCTATTATATTATTTGCAAAGATTCTACTGATTTCTTTCATAGAAATAATATTCAGCATTCACTTTCAAATAACGCGCGGCCCGCACAGCTCATGCGCGTCCTACTAGCCAATCCCGAGTTGTCCATCATTAGAGTGAGTAACTTCGTCCCTCCCGATGTACCAAGTTTACCCCCTCACCTAAGATGGGACTTGTGCTCCATCCCGTTAATTCTTACATCCATGGTTTTAGTAAGCAATATCTGACAATATTAATTATTCCCGGGGTGAAGTTAGCATAAGTAATGAAAAAACGATTAAATTTCGCCCTTTCATGGAATAAATGCTCTAAAAAAAAGGTCTTTCTTTAATGACAGCTGCGAAAAAAGTTTTAATCGACGTACGATAATTGTACGATAATTTCGAGAGCCTCGTACATGGACATAGGAATAGAGGGGTCTAGCCGTGTCAGCGCGGGGTTGAATCCAAGGGATCCAAGGGGGAAGGTGTCCGACATCATTACCATGATAAACTTCCTGTCATAGTAAATATGGCGATGTATATGGTTTTATCGGTTTTATCGGTTTGATTGTTTACATTGTGATTTTATTGTATATTTCTTCTTAAATTACTGCAGCAGTGTTATAATCTAAAAAATGGATAATTGCATGGTATCCGGTTGTAGGAATCTATCTAATCAATCGAGAAAAGTGATAGCAGTCAACATAACCTTTCACATGTAAGTAAACAATAAATTATACATATATGTATTAAAAATTAAAAATATGCGTAGACGACACATCCATGATATTTTAAAAACTAAACAAAAAATTAAAGTCCTTAAGGTAAATGCACCTATTTGCGACAGTATAAGGGTTATGCCAGAATTAAAAGACCAATACAAAAGTGTAATCCATTCCGATTCGCTAAAAAAATTATTACTGATCTAAGAATATATA
>JAUEJJ010000004.1:4306235-4316531 GCA_032164275.1 Synergus coniferae
GGATATGAAAAATAAAATTCGTGTTATATTTATAAATTTCGATAAAACACATATTTGAATGGACGCGCATGTTATTGTTAATAGAATAAAATAAATACTCCTCATGAATCAATAAGCATAAAAATTCATTAAATTTACTATATTTTTAATCAGGTTTGGACGCAAATAGGAGCACGGACGCAAATAGGTGCATTTACCTTATAAAGGAGTATACCAAAGCCCAATTCAATCAGTCGCTCCGAGTGTGGAGCGCAATGTTTAAATAATTTTAAAATTAAAACATTTAGCGCGAAGCGCTAGTGTCCCGATGAGAATGTTTTCCTTAAGCTTAAGGTCTGATAAAGTAAATAAATTTCTCTTTTCTCTTAAAATATAATAGAAAAACAAATTTTGTAATTTGTACATGAAGAATATACATATAGCACAGAGCGCGAAGCGTGATGGCCAAATGTCTCGAAGCGCGAAGCGCGAAGACCAAATACTTCGGAGGACGACACACCATTCAACCGAATCACGTACCTTAGGCGCGCTTATACTAATATAATGAGCGAAGCGCACGTTCAGAATGTGCCCGCGAAGCGGAAAGATTTTATTATTATATATTATTATAAAATATTAATATGAGTATTTAAATTTTTTTAAATCATTCTACAAATACAGAAAGGAATTTTGACGTTTGAAGACATCCATATCAGTACTCCAAGAAAACCTCAACCTACACCTGCACCTGCACGCTTACACTATAGAACATCTGTCCAGGAACATTAATTGGAGGGGAGAATAAGGAGTGCCACGTGGTCAGTAAAATAAATAATAATAATGCACGTTGAAAATATTACATCTCGTAATACTGTAATTTTCTCTGTAATTGGTTTTAACATATATTTATTCTTTTATTAAACATGCTTTACAATTTTACTTATTTTTACAATTTACTTTCATATATATATATACTTATCTCTTAAAATAAACACAACCTTACACCTGCTTTAAAAAATAATAAACTGTTCCTTACTTCAAGCAATGTTGTCATACAATAAAAACTTTTCGAGATAATTTTTCTTGGTAATTTAAAGAAGAAATATATATGGTAGGGTAAGCGAATCAGTTATTGGCACTGCGCCAGTTTATTGGCTCCCTGTATCATTTTCGTTAAATGTTAAGAAAATCCTAACATTTATCGTATTTTTCTGATATTATTTTAATTCTACTATTATTTTTACGTCTATCGATATATATATAAAACTGTCAAATTTAGTTCTAAAATAATAAATACTCGGATTCATAGCGATTCAAAACTCGGATTCTTTGTGATTGATTAAGATTAAACGTTGAGTCTGATTTTGAAAGAGCTGGAAATCTAAACTTGGTGTGGTTTTGATTTATTAAAATTAAAAGTTATGAATGATTATGAACGTGCGCAGATTGATCTGGATTGAAAGATTACTTTAGAATGACTTAGCGATTAAAAGTTCGAATTGATTCAGTTTGATTAGGATTGAAAACTTGCTTCGAAATGATCGACTCACATTGGCTCTCATTAATTCAGATTTAGAATTCGAAATGATTTTGATTGAACTTAGATTGAATCGGATTTAAAACTGCGTTCGAAATATCTGGAATGAAAAGTTTGGATTGATTCGGATTGAAAAAATTGCTTCAACATGACTTGTGATGACTCACATTTGAACCGGATTTAAATTTTGAACTGATTATCATTAAGCTTGGATTGAATCGGAAAGAAAACTTTATTCTTAATATAATATGTATTGATTAGGATTGATAAGCATTAAAAACTGTTTCGAAATGACTAGGATTTGTTCGGATTTATTCGGAATGAAAACTCGAATTAGAAAGTTTATTTGAATTCGGATTGCTTCGGATTGATTAATTTTTGAAAAAATTGCTTCGGAATAACTCGGATTCATTCGAATTGAAAAATTGCTTCGAAATTATTTAGATTAGCCGTATTAATTGATATTAATTGAAAATTTTATTTGAAATATATTTGAATAAACTTTTTGAATTTTTGTCCAAAATGGCTGGCTAACTAATTTATCTTCATTTTAGGACACTAAAAGAGTATACTAAAGGCCAAAACAATCGGTCGATTCTTTCGAAAGTTATCGTGCTCGCAAACTAAAAATCTACAGAAAGACACACACAGCCACACACGCGCACACACATACACACACACACACACACACACGACAAAGCTTCCTCTATGAGGAAGCCAAAAGAAGAGGAGTCCAATTTTACACAAATCTAATAAAATCTCTGATGAGAATGTAGTATTCAAATAACTCATCTATCATACAAAAGACATATATCTGAACTCGTTTCTGCATCTCCTCAATCACCACGAGACTGAGGCATCAAGCTCCTCAATTATTTCACCGGTTCCGCGCGATTCCTCTGGTTCTCATAAGAAAGATAACACACACCTACCATTCCCACCTAGTGGGGGTCTCCACCGAGTTGGCTTGGCCGCTGACTGTCCACGAGAGAAGACGGAGTGTAGTAGCAGTTCGAGCCACAGTCCTAACTCAACCTCAGACTGTGATAGATTGTATCGTGTCTTCGATCCGGGATCGATATCGGGCAAATTCGTCTTAGCAAAGTGACAACGGTCCGGACAAATTCGCTCTTTGGATCTCCTTCCAAGGTCCCTCCCCAAGGTCCTTACAAGTATTCCTCACACGCCAAGAAAATTAAGGATCTATCTAAGGGTTTTTCTCCGAAGGATACATTTCTTCAAGGATATTTCCTAATAATTTCCTAACGAATTTCTTTTCTAATTTTCTTTCAAAAGTATGTATATCCATCTAGAAGGATTATTAAAGGACTGTTGATTATTTAAAAAGGAAATTCTTCCCGAGGGATATATTTTTTACAAAGGATATGATTCTCTAAGGATTTCAGTTAAAAAATAATTTTCCCGAGATTACGTTCTACAGAGGATTTTTTTTGTGAAATAAAAGACGTTTGGAGTTTGCAGGACACAAAAAAATTCTGAGTCTTCAGGGACTCGAGACTTAAGAGGTAAGAAATTTTGAGAGAGTGGACTTTGTTTTAAGCGAGAGTGACAACGTTAAGTGATTCATTAAATATCTCGTGGATCCTTCGAGAGTGATATAAAAGTGATAAAAATCTGTTCCAGTTTTGCATAAATGATAAGTTAAGTGAAATTGCTCTCGAGATAAGATCTGGATCTCTTAAGTAAATTGTGCTATTTGCTAATGACAGTGCTGAAGATCATGATGATTTCAAAATATTTTTTGTAAATTCAAAACATTTCAAGGACTTCAATAGATTTTAAAATTCATTTTGGAGAATTCTGAAGATTTTTTAAATACTTCTGCACATTTATATGTGGTCATTTAAATATCTTTAAAGAATTAAAAAAAAATTTATGTAATTTCAAAAGAATTGGTACGTGGGTAAAAACCTTATCCTACCCTAGCGACTATTTACTTATGAAGTTACTTTTTACTCCCTGAGGTGTAAAATGCACTCTTAAGCCCCTCGAGAGTGAAAATGATATATGTATTTAACACACTTGAGAGTCTTATGACCGAAAATTTTCTTTTCATTATTATTTGCCTATGGAGTACTTTTTACTCTCTAAGTAGTGACTAAAAATTTTTTGCACATGTGGTCATTTTTTAGTTCCTAGAGAGTAAAGAGTACTTTTATCTCTCTAGGTAGACAACATTTTTTTCAACTATAACGTAACTTTTTACTCCATAGCGAAAAATAGTATATTGTGTATCTAGGGCGAAAAGGAGATTATTATACCGAGGGTGAAGTTTGACGCCCGAGCGAAGCGTGGACGTCAATCACACGAGGTAGAATATCCTTTCGCCCTAGGTACACACCATATTTTTTGTCCGACCCCTCCTGAAAATGCGACGTCTAGGTCGGATTCATACGGATTGGCCTTCTTTAATTTTAGGATTGGGTTGGATTTATTCGGATTGAAACTTTGTTAGATTTCAGAGTCTATCGAATTAGGTTTTTTTATGCCTGCCGTACCCGGGTGTAAAAGTCCACTTTTACGCCCACAGATCGTTACTGGTCTTAAAAGTACAACTTTACGCCCGCAAAACGGGCCTTAAAAGGAGCGTTTTCAGGGGGGGGTATGACAAAAAATTATTTACGTACGAAGTGAATTTAGTCCCTTGGGATTAAAATTATTTACATATAACATAGCTTCTTGTTATCTAGGTAATAAAATTATTTACGTATATGACGTTATTTAGAGACTTTTTTGTTTAAAGAAAGTGACTATGTTAAGTGATTCAATAAATTTCTCGCAAATCCTTTGAAGGTGAGATAAAAGTGATGAAAATCTGTCCAATTTTAAATAAATGATAAATTAAGTTAAATTGCTCTTGAGATAAGATCTGGATCTCTTAACTAAAGCTGTCGCACTCCCCTCTAAAATCACATAACTCTCACATTGGGATCAGATTGACCCCAGGAAGAAAACTTGTTATTACAAGAAAGAGTTAATGAATTGTTTCACTTAAAAATCTTTTGGGAACATCTTCAGAGGTTACTTTAATAAATGATTCAGGTTATTTAACAAAAAATTTAAACTAAGAAAATATGGTTATTAATACCGTTTTACTTTTTGCTTGTAGGCTGGGGTCAGCTGGACCCCAGTGTAACAATATAGGGTTAAGCAGATTATACTTTTTTGGTATTGACAGTACCGAGGATCGTGGTGAATAATCAAGATCAAAGTTCGTAATATTCTGGATTCCAAGCTTAAACAATTTGAATTTTTAGATATGGTATCTGTTCGTAGTCGATTATAAAACTTTAAATATTACACGATCAAAGTTTAGATGTGATGAAATGTGATTTAAGATGTGTAGAGAAATCTACAGATGAAAGATAGAGGAATGATCGATTTCAAAGTCTTTAACCAAAGACAATAACTTGCTTTTTCTTTTGCTGAGAATTTAAAAAGAAATTTTTAATCAATAGGTAGTCCTTTCTTAGTAAATAAATATTGAGATAAAAATGGGCTCTTTTAAATGCATAAAAAATATTATAAAAACTAGAATATAGATATACATTTTTTATGACATTAATTCCAATACTTCGAAATATTTATTTCTAAATCTTCTTGTATTTCAAACAAGAGTTGCAAAAAATATCCAGGGATCTCAAAATGAAAATGATTTCTATTTATTTCAGAAGATTTTAGGGTTAATTTTTAGGGATAGAAAAAGGTATTGATAGATTACAAAAATCTTTAAAAACGCTTTAAAATTCCACAAAATCCTTGAAATTCCTTTTTAATCTCTCAAAATCGTTATAAATCTCTTAAAATCCTTTAAATCGCCATGAAATAATCTCAAGTATGTAAATTGAAATTTTTTCGAATCCATATTGGAATTTTTATAAATCCTCTAAATTATTTTGAAATTCCTTGAAATCCATTGAGCTCTATTCAATTTTTTTTTTGAAATCCCGTAAAATTCTTGTTCACTTTTTAAAATAATAAAAATTATTATATCAACATTATATACTCTCAAATAAATTTCCTTGTCATGATAAATAATTTCAGCGTGATGTCTAATTTTTGTACAATTATTTTTTTATATATAAATTGTGTAATATTTTTAATATTTTTACATCGGTTGATAACAAGAATACCAAAGAATTATTGGAATTGAAGTAATTGTTAGAAAGCGAAGTATTTCTTAAATGTCAAGATTTTTATAATTCTCTAACACTTTTTAAATAGCGAATCACGGTTCATGAGGCACGAGTTCAGCTTGTGGCACCCTAGCTTAAGCTGTCGATCAGAGAATGACAGATTATGACATGAAAAATAAAGACATATGAGTCAGAAAAATTAATCAACTTGCGCACTCGAGAATAATGACTGCACATTAATTTGTATCAGCTGACGAAAGGCTTTGTTCTCTACGAGAACTTTATTCAAGTCTGAAAGTTGTGACAAGTCTAAACTCAAAAAGTTTCATCAGAGACTTACGTGGCGAATAATTAAGAGAATATGTATCTGACCTTTCTTCATTACACCCGAAATTGCTTCCAATCAATTTTTATTTTTATTTATTTTTCATAGTTATTTTTTTATTCTAATTACTCGATTTTTTAGCACAGCCCTTGCACCTTTGTTCCCTTGCCTTTTTTTCCCTTTAACTTTTTCTTCGCCATTAATCTATGCAGATCTAAATTCAATAGTTTGGAAAATTTTTTAAAATTCAAAGAGTACAAAAGCTGACAAAAGAATTCTAAGAAATTCAAAAATCAAAAGAATTGATTAAATAATTAATATAAAAAATTTACATGAATCATTAAATGTTAATTTTAAAAATTTCACGAGAATTCAAACAAATTAAATGGTAATTGAATTTAAGCTAGATTTAAAAGCATTTTGAAAAGTTTAAGGTCGTCATCTTGTATGAAATCAAGATGAATATATTTTTTGTATAATTCAAGGTCAATTTAGTTGAGTGCAAAATGAATAATGAACGAAAAGCCTTAAACAATTCCATATGTCTAAGCGAGATTTGAAATGTGTTATGTAGAAGAATACAAAATCAAATATTTTCTTATACCTTTTTAAGAAATTCAACTTGGTATATATAGTGGAATAACTATGTAAAATTTCATCAATTATTGATCTGTACGAGTTCTCGAGATATTGCAGGATCGTTAAAAGCGTAACATACACACAAACACACTCACACACACACAATCGGACATTTTTTCTGGACATCATATTCCCCTGGAAATATGTTCAAAAAAACCTTTTTTTAGAAACTGGAGTTTTATACAAGGCTTCCTCTATGAGGAAGCAAAAAGCAGCTGAAATGATGCATGTGTTATAAAAATGTGATTTCCTGTCTAAAAAAGTCAATCTTTCCCAAAATTTAAATTTCTATATAAAAAAATCTTTATATAGAGATTTCCTCTCTCTCTTCTAATTGAAAACAACCATCTCCTTTCTTTGGACACTTTCTTTTCATGCCAATTTACCGAATTTCACAATTTTTCAAAAAGAATGCTGAATCCTGTTTGAGTTAGCTTTCGTTGGTCCACATTCAAATGTGAAACTGGAGCAATATGAAAATGAGAGTATGATGTCACACTCAATCTCAAGCATTGTCAGTATACAGGTCTTCGACGCTCTTTCTCTCATTTCTTGCGTTAGGTAATGCTCGCAGTCATTTAGCATGGCGTTCACAACACTTTCATATCCCACTGCTTTATGTTTACTGTGATCAAAGATATTCACTGTTGTTTTTCCTGCTTCCCTTTTATATTCAGGGAGAAGATTCTCTGAAGGAGGTGAGACAAGGTTGAATAGTTTTTTTAAATTTTTTTCTTTTTTTTCAGTAAACCATGGTTTTTGCTTTCTTCAGAATCAACTTGCTGAAATGACGTAGATGTAAATATTTTAGTATATACTTCAACAAGGAATCTGCCACTCGCGATTATCTCAGAGAAAATCATTGAATAATGATTTAGTCTGTAACACCTTTTTAAACCTTAAAAAAAAAACTCATTTTTTTTTTAAATAAATGAATTTATTTTTAAATATAATTTTTAAATAATAGTATAATAAATATAATAAAGTATAGATTTAACATGATTTCAAAGGATTATCGAGAATTTCCAAATATTCTGTGATATTTTAAGGGATTTATCAAGATTTCAACTGATTTTCAACGATTTAGATTGAATCGAATAATTATAAAGAATTTCCAGAGATTTTTGTGTATTAAAGAAAAATGTTTGAGTAGAATTGATAGGATTATAAAAATTAAAAGCAGAGTTGGGCAAAATCAAATTTGATTAGTTATACTTGGTGTGGCGAATGAAACAGAATGAAAGTAAAATTCGATTCGATTTTGTTTATTTATTTATTTCTGTATTCGTCATTCATTTGAAGGGTGATGGAAATCCAAAAGCATATATCCTATTGGAAATCCAAAAATGTATAAAATCCAATGAGGCCTTATGGAAATTCCGCGTTTCAAGACAAATAATTGTCGAGGTTCTAGGGTCGTGTACGTTTACCATACATATACTTATATCGACTTCACGTTAATTATACTTTTCTCAGATCCCAATGTGCTACTTTTCCGCATGGGAAGAATGTCTGATTCCTAATACATAGTAGATATATTGTGCAATAAGTGCGGGGTTACGTTGGGCGCACGAGTGAAGCGAGTGCGAACACTCGCACGAGTGGACAATGAAATCGGTGACCCCGCACTCATTGCTCATACTATTTTTTTTTTAAGTGCGTAAGAAATGCTACTTTGAACGTCTGTTTATCTACGTTTGTATAGGTTAGGCAGTTATTTGAAAGGACTCTATTATTTTTTTACATGTAAAGAGATAGCAGCAGCTTCGATTTGCGTGAAAAAATATAAACATTTAAAAATTGATATCTAGTAGTAAATTTGTCACTTTACGCTCGTTAAACTGACGTTTAAAGTAGCATTTCTTACGCACGCGTAAACAAAATTTTATTTTTCGACTCACCCTAGTAACCACTTTTTCAGTAGAGTCGCAACATCACAGAACCCTTAGTTTTTTCTATGTGGAGGTTTCAGAGATGATTTAATATATTTTTATATTTTTTATGCATTTTAATGAATTCTATAAGATATTTCTGATGATTTTGAGGAAGTAAAAACGAAATTTCAGGCATTTTATAGAACTTTACGGGGTGTTAAGTATTTAAAAAAATTTTTAAAGATTTTTAAGAATTTCAAGGGATTATAAACAATTTTCAAGGGATTTAAAGGGAATTCTGTGACTTTGAATACATTTTTAAGGATCAGAAATAAATTTTATGTATTTTTTGATTGGATAGATAAATTTTATGGAATTTCAAAGAATTTATAAACTCCCAAAAGTTTCGGAGAAATTTTAAAATATGTAAATATTTATGGAATTTCTAAGAAGTGAAGCAATTGTGAAAACAAAATCAATAGATTTTATCGAATTTTTGAAGCAATATTGAAAAAATTACAAAATATTCCAACTTTCGGAATACATCAAGGTATTTCAAAATATTTTAAGGTAAACTTCCTCGCAATTTTTAGAATTCTCTGTTTATTCAAACTTCCAAAAATCCCAAAAATCACTGAAAATTTTTTAAAATCTATCAATATTTTTTGGTATCCCTAGAAATTAACCCTACAATCTTCTTAAATTACTCAAAATCATTTCCATTTTTAAATCCCTTGTCATTTCTTGTAATTCTGGAAACACATTCGAATATTTTTTTAATTTTTCCGATTTGTGAAAATTTTTGAAAGTCAATTTCTACTTTCCACGATTCAAACAAATTCGAACAAACCGAATTTTGAATTTTGAGATTAACCTGGTTTAGTTGCAATCGTAACTTTTTAATTAAACTATTATGGTAAAACTATTATATGAAGCCATTAAACTATTAAAAGAAAACAATTAATCGGTAATTATTCGAATCATTTTATTCGACTAGAACTCCTGAAATTTAATTAAATTCCTCGCAAACTTGTTTCTTTAGTTTCTAGCTCTTTCCGCATTTCTCTTTCCATAATACCTTTCTTTACTAATTGTAAGGCTGAGAAAACAAAAATTTCCGAAAAAAAGCATTAATCTAGAAAACAGTAAATTTCTTTGACACGATTTATTGTAACCTTCGACTAAGGTCATTCATTCAGAGAAATTAGTATCACTCTGACAAAACTATAGTGATATTCCCTGAGGCGGAACTTCAGACCTAGACCTAGATTGTGTTTTGATTGTTACTTTTACTTTCACTTCCAACAAACAGGACTCTCCTCTCAAATTGCATATTTTTAATGACGAGGCCTAGATGGTTTACATATCTCTTAGATAACTTGTGATGCAATTTCATTTTGAAGTGCACTTGAGGAAAATAAAATTTTTTAATAAAATAAAATCAAAATTCGATTACTTCGTTTTGCTCAAGAAATATTACAATTAGACATTCTTTTGCTATGTAGAGTGAATCAGCTTTTAAATAAAATGTTGTCAAGCAAAAAGAAGGGGGGTGCTTGACAGTGCTGTAGTGTTAGTAGTTAGCTCCACGTTCAGCACCATTTATTATAAATAAACGTGGAAGTGTGGCTGTGTGTTGCGTGGATGTTGAGTTAGTAGTTGGAGTTGAGCGCCTGGTGCTGATGTTCCTTGTATCGTAGGTGGGTGATAGGTGCTTTTTGGCGAGGGGTAGATGGCCCTTTTCGATGACGGGAGTCCAAAGAGGGTCGAATCGGTATGCCGTTC